>JAINVK010000077.1:0-98143 GCA_030068075.1 Paguma larvata
CAACCTAGCTACCAGTTCTGCGCTTTCTGTATCTCATACCGCTCACTTGCTGAAAGAAGCTGTCTGTTGCAAGAGGCGTTCTGCACTGCGTTGTTTACAGAGTTGAGCGTATGGCACTTCGCTCCAACATCTGTGCATAGGATTCCAGACGCTGCAAACGTACTGAATCAGGTTAGAGGAAGGAGGCCTTCCACTCAGTGTTGTTTCACAAAATTGAATATACAACACTCCGCTGCCAGTACTGCGAGTTGGAATCCTGAAACTGCTACCTTTCTGAAACAAAGGTTACATCAGGGAGGCACTCGCCCCAGTGCTGTTTCACAGACCGCAGTGTACAACACTTTCGTGCAAGTTCTGCGCATTCAGTTCCTAAACGTGCTACCTAAATGACACAAGGGTTTAGTTCAATGAGGCATTCGCCACAGTGTTGGTTCACAGAGTGGAGTCTATCGCACGTTGCTGCTATATCTACACAGTCAGTTCCTAACCCTCTTACCTAAATGAAACAAAAGAGGTTAGTTCAGTGAGGCAAACCGCCAAAAGTGGTTCCTTCACAGAGTGGAATATGTAGCAATTTGCTGCCTGTTCTGCGCATTCCAGGTTTTTAAAACCGTGCTAACTAAAAGAAACAAGAGGATAGTACAGTGAGGCACTCACCACTGTTTTTGTTTCACAGAGCAAAGGGTATGGCTCTCTGCTGCTGTTTTCTGCGCATTCAGGTTTTTAATCATGCTATATAAGTGAAACAAGATGTTAGATCAATGAGGCACTCGCCACTGTGTTGCTTCACAGAGTAAAGCCTATGGCGCTTTGCTGCTAGTTTCTGCGCATTCAGGTTTTTACCGTGCTACCTAAATGAAACAAGAGGTTAGTTCATTGAGGCACTCGCCACAGTGTTGGTTCACAGAGTGGAGTGTATAGGACCTTGCTGCCTGTTCTGCGCATTCAGTTTCCTAACAGTGCTACCTAAATGAAACAAGAGGTTAGTTCAGTGAGGCACTCGCCACTGTGTTGTTTCACAGAGTAAAACTATAGGCTCTTTGCTGCTAGTTCTAAGCATTCAGTTTTTAACCGTGCTACCTAATTGAAACAAGAGGTTAGTTCAATGAGGCACCCGACAAAGTGTTCCATCACAGAGTGGAGTATGTACCACTTTGCTCCCTGTTCTTCTCAATCAGTTCTTAAGAGCGCTACCTAAATGAAACAAGAGGTTAGTTCAGTGAGGCACTCACCACTGTGCTGTTTCACAGAGTAAAGCGAATGGCTCTTTGTTGCGTGTTCTGCGCATTGAGTTTTTAACCGTGCTACCTAAATGAAACAAGAGGTTAGTTCAGTGAGGCACTCGCCAAAGTGTTCCTTCACAGAGTGGCGTATGTAGCAATTTGCTGCCTGTTCTGCGCATTCAGTTCTTAACCGTGCTAACTAAAAGAAACTAAGAGGTTAGTTCAATGAGGCACTCGCCACTGTGTTGTTTCACAGAGTAAATCGTATGGCTCTTTGCTGCTAGTTCTGTGCATTCAGGTTTTAACCGTGCTATCTAAATGAAAGACGAGGTTATTTCAGTGAGGCACTCGCCACTGTGTTGTTTCAGAGAGTAAAACGTATGGCTCTTTGCTCCTTGTTCTACGCATTGAGTTTTTAACCGTGCTACCTAATTGAAACAAAGGTTAGTTCAATGAGGCACTGGCCACAGTGTTGGTTCACAGAGTGGAGTGTATAGCACCTTGCTGCCTGTTCTGCGCATTCAGTTCCTAACAGTGCTACCTAAATGAAACAAGAGGTTAGTTCAGTGAGGCACTTGCCACTGTGTTGTTTCACAGAGTAAAACATAAGGCTCTTTGCTGCTAGTTCTAGGCATTCAGTTTTTAACCGTGCTATGTAAATTAAACAAGAGGTTAGTTCAGTGAGGCACTCGCCGGTGTGTTGTTTCACAGAGTAAAGCGTATGGCTCTTTGCTGCTTGTTCTGCCCATTTAGTTTTTAACCGTGCTACGTAAGGGAAACAAGAGGTTAGTTCAATGAGGCACTCGCCACAGTGTTGTTTCACAGAGTAAAGCGTACGCCTCTTTGCTGCTCATTCTGCGCATTTAGTTCTTAACCGTGCTATCTAAAAGAAACGAGAGGTTAGTTGAATGAGGCACTCGCTACAGTGTTGTTTCCCAGAATAAAGCATATGGCTCTTTGCTGCTAGTTCTGCGCATTGAGTTTTTAACCGTGCTACCTAAGTGAAACAAGAGGTTAGTTCAATGAGGCACTCGCCACAGTGTTGGTTCACAGAGTGGAGTGTATAGCACCTTGCTGCCTGTTCTGCGCATTCAGTTCCTAACAGTGCTACCTAAATGACACAAGAGGTTAGTTCAGTGAGGCACTCGCCAAAGTGTTGTTTCACAGAGGAAAGCCTATGACTCTTTGCCGCTAGTTCTGCACATTCAGGTTTTTACCGTGCTACCTAAATGAAACAAGAGGTTAGTTCATTGAGACACTCGCCACAGTGTTGGTTCACAGAGTGGAGTGTATAGCACGTTGATGCCTGTTCTGCGCATTCAGTTCCTAACAGTGCTACCTAAATGAAACAAGAGGTTAGTTCAGTGAGGCACTCGCCACTGTGTTGTTTCACAGAGTAAAACATAAGGCTCTTTGCTGCTAGTTCTAGGCATTCAGTTTTTAATCGTGCTAACTAATTGAAACAAGAGGTTAGTTCAATGAGGCACTCGCGAAAGTGTTCCTTCACAGAGTGGAGTATGTACCACATTGCTCCCTGTTCTTCGCATTAAGTTCTTAACAGCGCTACCTAAATGAAACAAGAGGTTAGTTCAGTGAGACACTCGCCACTGTGTTGTTTCACAGAGTAAAGCATATGGCTCTTTGCTGCTTGTTCTAAGCATTCAATTTTTAACCGTGCTACCTAAGGGAAACAAGAGGTTAGTTCAATGAGGCCCTCGCCACTGTTTTGTTTCACAGAGTAAAGCGTACGGCTCTTTGCTGCTAGTTCTGCGCATTCAGGTTTTAACCATGCTACCTAAATGAAACAAGAGGGTAGTTCAATGAAGCGCACGCCACATTGTTGGTTCACAGAGTGGAGTGTATAGCACGTTGATGCCTGTTCGGCACAATCAGTTCCTAACAGTGCTACCTAAATGAAACAAGAGGTTAGTTCAATGAGGCACCCGACAAAGTGTTCCATCACAGACTGGAGTATGTACCACTTTGCTCCCTGATCTTCGCATTCAGTTCTTAACAGCGCTACCCAAATGAAACAAGAGGTTCGTTCAGTGAGGCACTCGCCACTGTGTTGTTTCACAGAGTAAAACATAAGGCTCTTTGCTGCTAGTTCTAGGAATTCAGTTTTTCACCTTGCTACCTAAATGAAACAAGAGGTTAGTTCAGTGAGGCCCTCGCCACTGTGTTGTTTCACAGAGGAAAGCCTATGGCTCTTTGCTGCTAGTACTGTGCATTCAGTTTTTAACCGTGCTACCTAAGGGAAACAAGAGGTTAGTTCAATGAAGCACTCGCCACAGTGTTGGTCACAGAGTGGAGTGTATAGCACGTTGATGCCTGTTCGGCGCGTTCTGTTCTAACAGTGCTACCTAAAGGAAACAAGAGGATAGTTCAGTGTGGCACTCGCAACTGTGTTGTTTCACAGAGGAAAGCCTATGGCTCTTTGCTGCTAGTTCTGCGCATTCAGTTTTTAACCGTGCTACCTAAGGGAAACAAGAGGTTTGTTCAATGAGGCCGTCGCCATTGTGTTGTTTCACAGAGAAAAGCGTACGGCTCTTTGCTGCTACTTCTGCGCATTGAGTTTTTACCGTGCTACCTAAGTGAAACAAAGGTTATTTCAATGAGGCTCTCGCCACAGTGTAGGTTCACAGAGTGGAGTGTATAGCACCTTGCTGCCTGTTCTGCGCATTCAGTTCCTAACAGTGCTACCTAAATGAAACAAGAGATTAGTTCAGTGAGGCACTCGCCACTGTGTTGTTTCACAGGGTAAAGCGTATGGCTCTTTGCTCCTTGTTCTACGCTTTGAGTTTTTAACCGTGCTACCTAATTGAAACAAGAGCTTAGATCAAGGAGGCACTCGCCACAGTGTTGGTTCACAGGGTGGAGTGTATGGCACCTTGCTGCCCGTTCTGCGCATTCAATTCCTAGCATGCTACCTAAATGAAACAAGAGGTTAGTTCAGTGAGGCACTCGCCACTGTGTTGTTTCACAGAGTAAAGCGTATGGCTCTTTGCTGCTAGTTCTAGGCATTCAGTTTTAACCGTGCTATTTAAATTTAACAAGAGGTTAGTTCAGTGAGGCCCTTTCCACTGTGTTGTTTCACAGAGTAAAGCATATGGCTCTTTGCTGCTTGTTCTGCGTAATCACTTTTTAACCGTGCTACCTAAGGGAAAGAAGAGGTTAGTTCAATTAGGCCCTCGCCACTGTGTTGTTTCACAGAGTAATGCGTACGGCTCTTTGCTGCTCATTCTGAGCTTTCAGTTTTTTCCCGTGCTACCTAAGGGAAACAAGAGGTTAGTTCAATGAGGCCCTAGCCACTTTGTTGTTTCACAGAGTGGAGTATGTTGCATTTGCTGCCTGTCCTGCGCATTCAGTTCTTAACCGTGCTAACTAAAAGAAACGAGAGGTTAATTCAATGAGGCACTCGCCACTATGTTGTTTCCCAGAATAAAGCATATGGCTCTTTGCTGCTAGTTCTGCGCATTGAGTTTTTAACCGTGCTACTTAAGTGAAAAAAGAGGTTAGTTCAATGAGGCACTCGCCACAGTGTTGGTTCACAGAGTGGAGTGTATAGCACCTTGCTTCCTGCTCTGCGCATTCAGTTCCAAACAGTGCTTCCTAAATGAAACAAGAGGTTAGTTCAGTGAGGCACTGGCCACAGTGTTGTTTCACAGAGGAAAGCCTATGACTCTTTGCCGCTTGTTGTGCGCATTCAGGTTTTAAGCGTGCTATGTAAATTAAACAGGAGGTTAGTTCAGTGAGGCACTCGCCACTGTGTTGTTTCACAGAGTAAAGCGTACGGCTCTTTGCTGCTCATTCTGCGCATTCAGTTTTTAACCGTGCTACCTAAGGGAAACAAGAGGTTTGTTCAATGAGGCCGTCGCCACTGTGTTGTTTCACAGAGTAAAGCGTACGGCTCTTTGCTGCTAGTTCTGCGCATTCAGTTTTTTACCGTGCTACCTAAGTGAAACAAGAGGTTAGTTCAATGAGGCACTCGACAAAGTGTCCCATCACAGAGTGGAGTATGTACCACTTTGCTCCCTGTTCTTCGCATTCAGTTCTTAACAGCGCTACCTAAATGAAACAAGAGGGTAGTTCAGTGAGGCATTCGCCACTGTGTTGTTTCACAGAGTAAAGCGTATGGCTCTTTGCTGCTCATTCTGCGCATTCAGTTTTTAACCGTGCTACCTAAGGGAAACAAGAGGTTTGTTCAATGAGGCCGTCGCCACTGTGTTGTTTCACAGAGTAAAGCGTACGGCTCTTTGCTGCTAGTTCTGCGCATTCAGTTTTTTACCGTGCTACCTAAGTGAAACAAGAGGTTAGTTCAGTGAGGCACTCGCCACTGTGTTGTTTCACAGAGGAAAACGTCAGGCTCTTTGCTGCTAGTTCTAGGCATTCAGTTTTTAACCGAGCTACCTAATTGAAACAAGAGATTAGTTCAATGAGGCACTCGACAAAGTGTCCCATCACAGAGTGGAGTATGTACCACTTTGCTCCCTGTTCTTCGCATTCAGTTCTTAACAGCGCTACCTAAATGAAACAAGAGGGTAGTTCAGTGAGGCACTCGCCACTGTGTTGTTTCACAGAGTAAAGCGTATGGCTCTTTGCTGCTCATTCTGCGCATTCAGTTTTTAACCGTGCTACCTAAGGGAAACAAGAGGTTTGTTCAATGAGGCCGTCGCCACAGTGTTGTTTCACAGAGTAAAGCGTACGGCTCTTTGCTGCTAGTTCTGCGCATTCAGTTTTTTACCGTGCTACCTAAGTGAAACAAGAGGTTAGTTCAGTGAGGCACTCGCCACTGTGTTGTTTCACAGAGTAAAGCGTATGGCTCTTTGCTGCTCATTCTGCGCATTCAGTTTTTAACCGTGCTATCTAAGTGAAACAAGAGGTTAGTTCATTGAGGCACTCGCCACAGTGTTGTTTCACAGAGTGGAGTGTATAGCACCTTGCTGCCTGTTCTGCGCATTCAGTTCCTAACAGTGCTACCTAAATGAAACAAGAGGTTAGTTCAGTGAGGCACTCGCCACTGTGTTGTTTCACAGAGTAAAACATAAGGCTCTTTGCTGCTAGTTCTAGGCATTCAGTTTTTAACCGTGCTACCTAAATTAAACAAGAGGTTAGTTCAGTGAGGCACTCGCCACTGTGTTGTTTCACAGAGTAAAGCGTACGGCTCTTTGCTGCTAGTTCTGTGCATTCAGGTTTTAACCGTGCTATATAAATGAAACAAGAGGTTAGTTCAGTGAAGCACTGGCCACTGTGTTTTTTCAGAGAGTAAAGCGTATGGCTCTTTGCTCCTTGTTCTACGCTTTCAGTTTTTGACCGTGCTACCTAATTGAAACAAGAGCTTAGATCAATGAGGCACTCGCCACAGTGTTGGTTCACAGAGTGGAGTGTATAGCACGTTGATGCCTGTTCGGCGTATTCAGTTCCTAATAGTGCTACCTAAATGAAACAAGAGGTTAGATCAGTGAGGCACTCGCAACTGTGTTGTTTCACAGAGGAAAACGTAAGGCTCTTGGCTGCTAGTTATAGGCATTCAGTTTTTAACCGAGCTACCTAATTGAAACAAGAGATTAGTTCAATGAGGCACTCGACAAAGTGTTCCATCACAGAGTGGAGTATGTACCACTTTGCTCCCTGTTCTTCGCATTCAGTTCTTAACAGCGCAACCTAAATGAAACAAGAGGGTAGTTCAGTGAGGCACTCGCCACTGTGTTGTTTCACAGAGTAAAGCGTATGGCTCTTTGCTGCTCATTCTGCGCATTCAGTTTTTAACCGTGCTACCTAAGGGAAAAAAGAGGTTTGTTCAATGAGGCCGTCGCCACTGTGTTGTTTCACAGAGTAAAGCGTACGGCTCTTTGCTGCTAGTTCTGCGCATTCAGTTTTTTACCGTGCTACCTAAGTGAAACAAGAGGTTAGTTCAGTGAGGCACTCGCCACTGTGTTGTTTCACAGAGTAAAGCGTATGGCTCTTTGCTGCTCATTCTGCGCATTCAGTTTTTAACCGTGCTATCTAAGTGAAACAAGAGGTTAGTACATTGAGGTACTCGCCACAGTGTTGTTTCACAGAGTGGAGTGTATAGCAACTTGCTGCCCGTTCTGCGCATACAATTCCTAGCATGCTACCTAAATGAAACAAGAGGTTAGTTCAGTGAGGCACTCGCCACAGTGTTGTTTCACAGAGGAAAGCCTATGACTCTTTGCCGCTTGTTGTGCGCATTCAGGTTTTTACCGTGCTACCTAAGTGAAACAAGAGGTTTGTTCATTGAGGCACTCGCCACAGTGTTGGTTCACAGAGTGGAGTGTATAGCACGCTGATGCCTGTTCTGCGCATTCAGTTCCTAACAGTGCTATCTAAATGAAACAAGAGGTTAGTTCAGTGAGGCACTCGCTACTGTGTTGTTTCACAGAGTAAAACATAAGGCTCTTTGCTGCTAGTTCTAGGCATTCAGTTTTTCACCGTGCTATGTAAATTAAACAAGAGGCTGGTTCAGTGAGGCACTCGTCACTGTGTTGTTTCACAGAGTAAAGCGTATGGCTCTTTGCTGCTGGTTCTGCGCATTCAGTTTTTAACCGTGCTACCTAAATGAAACAAGAGGTTAGTTCAGTGAGGCCCTCGACACTGTGTTGTTTCACAGAGTAAAGCGTATGGCTCTTTGCTGCTGGTTCTGCGCATTCAGTTTTTAACCGTGCTACCTAAGGGAAACAAGAGGTTAGTTCAATGAGGCACTCGCCACAGTGTTGGTTCACAGAGTGGAGTGTATAGCACGTTGATGCCTGTTCGGCGTATTCAGTTCCTAATAGTGCTACCTAAATGAAACAAGAGGTTAGATCAGTGAGGCACTCGCAACTGTGTTGTTTCACAGAGGAAAACGTAAGGCTCTTTGCTGCTAGTTCTAGGCATTCAGTTTTTAACTGTGCTACCTAAGTGAAACAAGAGGTTATTTCAATGAGGCACTCGTCACAGTGTTGATTCACAGAGTGGAGTATGTAGCACTTTGCTCCCTGTTCTTCGCATTCAGTTTTAACGGCACTACCTAAATGAAACAAGAGGTTAGATCAATGAGGCACTCGCCACAGGGTTGGTTCACAGAGTGGAGTGTATAGCACCTTGCTGCCCGTTCTGCGCATTCAATTCCTAGCATTGCTACCTTAATGAAACAAGAGGTTAGTTCAGTGAGGCACTCGCCACAGTGTTGGTTCACAGAGTAAAGCGTATGGCTCTTTGCTGCTAGTTCTAGTCATTCAGTTTTTAACCGTGGTACGTAAATGAAACAGGTTAGTTCAGTGAGGCACTCGCCACTGTGTTGTTTCACAGAGTAAAGCGTATGGCTCTTTGCTGCTAGTTCTCCGCATTCAGGTTTTAACCGTGCTATCTAAGTGAAACAGGAGGTTAGTTCAGTGAGGCACTCGCCAAAGTGTTCCTTCACAGAGTGCAGTATGTAGCAATTTGCTGCCTGTTCTGCGCATTCATTTCTTAACCGTGCTATCTAAAAGAAACGAGAGGTTAGTTCAATGAGGCACTCGCCAATGTGTTGTTTCCCAGAATAAAGCATATGGCTCTTTGCTGCTAGTTCTGCGCATTGAGTTTTTAACCGTGCTACCTAAGTGAAACAAGAGGTTAGTTCAATGAGGCACTCGCCACAGTGTTGGTTCACAGAGTGGAGTGTATAGCACCTTGCTGCCTGTTCTGCGCATTCAGTTCCTAACAGTGCTACCTAAATGAAACAAGAGGTTAGTTCAGTGAGGCACTCGCCACTGTGTTGTTTCACAGAGTAAAGCGTACGGCTCTTTGCTGCTACTTCTGCGCATTCAGGTTTTAACCGTGCTACCTAAATGAAACAAGAGGTTAGTTCAGTGAGTCACTCGCCACTGTGTTGTTTCACAGAGTAAAGCGTATGGCTCTTTGCTCCTTGTTCTACGCTTTCAGTTTTTAACCGTGCTACCTAACTGAAACAAGAGCTTAGATCAAGGAGGCACTCGCCACAGTGTTGCTTCACAGAGTGGAGTGTATGGCACCTTGCTGCCCGTTCTGCGCATTCAATTCCTCGCATGCTACCTAAATGAAACAAGAGGTTAGATCAGTAAGGCACTCGCAACTGTGTTGTTTCACAGAGGAAAACGTAAGGCTCTTTGCTGCTAGTTCTAGGCATTCAGTTTTTAACCGTGCTACCTAAGTGAAACAAGAGGTTATTTCAATGAGGCACTCGTCACAGTGTTGATTCACAGAGTGGAGTATGTAGCACTTTGCTCCCTGTTCTTCGCATTCAGTTCTTAACGGCACTACCTAACTGAAACAAGAGCTTAGATCAAGGAGGCACTCGCCACAGTGTTGGTTCACAGAGTGGAGTGTATGGCACCTTGCTGCCCGTTCTGCGCATTCAATTCCTAGCATGCTACCTAAATGAAACAAGAGGTTAGTTCAGTGAGGCACTCGCCACTGTGTTGTTTCACAGGGTAAAGCGTATGGCTCCTTGCTGCTTGTTCTGCGCATTCAGTTTTTAACCGTGCTACCTAAGGGAAAGAAGAGGTTAGTTCAATGAGGCCCTCGCCACTGTGTTGTTTCACAGAGTAAAGCTTAGGGCTCTTTGCTGCTCATTCTGCGCATTCAGTTTCTTACCGTGCTATCTAAGTGAAACAAGAGGTTAGTTCAGTGAGGCACTCGCCAAAGTGTTCCTTCACAGAGTGGAGTATGTAGCATTTGCTGCCTGTCCTGCGCATTCAGTTCTTAACCGTGCTAACTAAAAGAAACGAGAGGTTAGTTCAGTGAGGCACTCGCCACTGTGTTGTTTCACAGAGTAAAGCGTAAGGCTCTTTGCTGCTACTTCTGCGCATTCAGGTTTTTACCGTGCTACCTAAATGAAACAAGAGGTTAGTTCATTGAGACACTCGCCACAGTGTTGGTTCACAGAGTAGAGTGTATAGCACGTTGATACCTGTTCTGTGCATTCAGTTCCTAACAGTGCTACCTAAATGAAACAAGAGGTTAGTTCAGTGAGGCACTCGCCACTGTGTTGTTTCACAGAGGAAAACATAAGGCTCTTTGCTGCTAGTTCTAGGAATTCAGTTTTTCACCTTGCTAACTAATTGAAACAATAGGTTAGTTCAATGAGGCACTCGCCAAAGTGTTCCATCACAGAGTGGAGTATGTATCACTTTGCTCCCTGTTCTTCACATTCAGTTCTTAACAGCGCTACCCAAATGAAACAAGAGGTTAGTTCAGTGAGGCACTCGCCACTGTGTTGTTTCACAGAGTAAAGCGTAAGGCTCTTTGCTGCTACTTCTGCGCATTCAGGTTTTTACCGTGCTACCTAAATGAAACAAGAGGTTAGTTCATTGAGACACTCGCCACAGTGTTGGTTCACAGAGTAGAGTGTATAGCACGTTGATACCTGTTCTGTGCATTCAGTTCCTAACAGTGCTACCTAAATGAAACAAGAGGTCAGTGTTGTTTCACAGAGTAAAACATAAGGCTCTTTGCTGCTAGTTCTAGGAATTCAGTTTTTCACCTTGCTAACTAATTGAAACAATAGGTTAGTTCAATGAGGCACTCGCCAAAGTGTTCCATCACAGAGTGGAGTATGTATCACTTTGCTCCCTGTTCTTCACATTCAGTTCTTAACAGCGCTACCCAAATGAAACAAGAGGTTAGTTCAGTGAGGCACTCGCCACTGTTTTGTTTCACAGAGTAAAGCGTATGTCTCTTTGCTGCTTGTTCTGCGCATTCAATTTTTAACCGTGCTACCTAAGGGAAACAAGAGGGTAGTTCAATGAGGCTCTCGCCACTGTTTTTTTCACAGAGTAAAGCGTACGGCTCTTTGCTGCTACTTCTGCGCATTCAGGTTTTAACCGTGCTACCTAAATGAAACAAGAGGTTAGTTCAGTGAGGCACTCGCCAAAGTGTTCCTTCACAGAGTGGAGTATGTAGCATTTGCTGCCTGTCCTGCTCATTCAGTTCTTAACCGTGCTAACTAAAAGAAACGAGAGGTTAGTTCAATGAGGCACTCGCCACTGTGTTGTTTCCCAGAATAAAGCATATGGCTCTTTGCTGCTGGTTCTGCGCATTCAGTTTTTAACCGTGCTACCTAAATGAAACAAGAGGTTAGTTCAGCGAGGCACTCGCCACTGTTTTGTTTCACAGAGTAAAGCGTATGTCTCTTTGCTGCTAGTTCTGTGCATTCAGGTTTTAACCGTGCTATCTAAATGAAAGACGAGGTTAGTTCAGTGAGGCACTCGTCACTGTGTTGTTTCACAGAGTAAAGCGTATGGCTCTTTGCTGCTGGTTCTGCGCATTCAGTTTTTAACCGTGCTACCTAAATGAAACAAGAGGTTAGTTCAGTGAGGCCCTCGCCACTGTGTTGTTTCACAGAGTAAAGCATATGGCTCTTTGCTGCTGGTTCTGCGCATTCAGTTTTTAACCGTGCTACCTAAGGGAAACAAGAGGTTAGTTCAATGAGGCACTCGCCACAGTGTTGGTTCACAGAGTGGAGTGTATAGCACGTTGATGCCTGTTCGGCGTATTCAGTTCCTAATAGTGCTACCTAAATGAAACAAGAGGTTAGATCAGTGAGGCACTCGCAACTGTGTTGTTTCACAGAGGAAAACGTAAGGCTCTTTGCTGCTAGTTCTAGGCATTCAGTTTTTAACCGTGCTACCTAAGTGAAACAAGAGGTTATTTCAATGAGGCACTCGTCACAGTGTTGATTCACAGAGTGGAGTATGTAGCACTTTGCTCCCTGTTCTTCGCATTCAGTTCTTAACGGCACTACCTAAATGAAACAAGAGGTTAGATCAATGAGGCACTCGCCACAGGGTTGGTTCACAGAGTGGAGTGTATAGCACCTTGCTGCCCGTTCTGCGCATTCAATTCCTAGCATTGCTACCTTAATGAAACAAGAGGTTAGTTCAGTGAGGCACTCGCCACTGTGTTGTTTCACAGAGTAAAGCGTATGGCTCTTTGCTGCTAGTTCTGTGCATTGAGTTTTTAACCGTGCTATCTAAGTGAAACAAGAGGTTAGTTCAGTGAGGCACTCGCCAAAGTGTTCCTTCACAGAGTGGAGTATGTAGCAATTTGCTGCCTGTTCTGCGCATTCAGTTCTTAACCGTGCTAACTGAAAGAAACTAAGAGGTTAGTTCAATGAGGCACTCGCCACTGTGCTGTTTCACAGAGTAAAGCATATGGCTCTTTGCTGCTAGTTCTAGGCATTCAGTTTTTAACCGTGCTACCTAAATGAAACAAGAGGTTAGTTCAGTGAGGCACTCGCCAAAGTGTTTTTTCCTAGAGTAAATCGTATGGCTCTTTGCTGCTAGTTCTGTGCATTCAGGTTTTAACCGTGCTATCTAAATGAAAGACGAGGTTAGTTCAGTGAGGCACTCGCCACTGTGTTGTTTCACAGAGTAAAGCGTATGGCTCTTTGCTGCTTGTTCTGCGCATTCTGTTTTTAACCGTGCTACCTAAGTGAAACAAGAGGTAATTTCAATGAGGCACTCATCACAGTGTTGATTCACAGAGTGGAGTGTATAGCACCTTGCTGCCCGTTCTGCGCATTCAATTCCTAGCATTGCTACCTAAATTAAACAAGAGGTTAGTTCATTGAGGCACTCGCCACTGTGTTGTTTCACAGAGTAAAACGTACGGCTCTTTGCTGGTAGTTTTTTCGCATTCAGTTTTTAACCGTGCTTCCTAAATGAAACAAGAGGTTAGTTCAGTGAGGCACTCGCCACAGTGTTGGTTCACAGAGTAAAGCGTATGGCTCTTTGCTGCTAGTTCTAGTCATTCAGTTTTTAACCGTGGTACGTAAATGAAACAGGTTAGTTCAGTGAGGCACTCGCCGCTGTGTTGTTTCACAGAGTAAAGCGTATGGCTCTTTGCTGCTAGTTCTCCGCATTCAGGTTTTAACCGTGCTATCTAAGTGAAACAGGAGGTTAGTTCAGTGACGCACTCGCCAAAGTGTTCCTTCACAGAGTGGAGTATGTAGCAATTTGCTGCCTGTTCTGCGCATTCATTTCTTAACCGTGCTATCTAAAAGAAACGAGAGGTTAGTTCAATGAGGCACTCGCCAATGTGTTGTTTCCCAGAATAAAGCATATGGCTCTTTGCTGCTAGTTCTGCGCATTGAGTTTTTAACCGTGGTACCTAAGTGAAACAAGAGGTTAGTTCAATGAGGCACTCGCCACAGTGTTGGTTCACAGAGTGGAGTGTATAGCACCTTGCTGCCTGTTTTGCGCATTCAGTTCCTAACAGTGCTACCTAAATGAAACAAGAGGTTAGTTCAGTGAGGCACTCGCCACTGTGTTGTTTCACAGAGTAAAGCGTACGGCTCTTTGCTGCTACTTCTGCGCATTCAGGTTTTAACCGTGCTACCTAAATGAAACAAGAGGTTAGTTCAGTGAGTCACTCGCCACTGTGTTGTTTCACAGAGTAAAGCGTATGGCTCTTTGCTCCTTGTTCTACGCTTTCAGTTTTTAACCGTGCTACCTAACTGAAACAAGAGCTTAGATCAAGGAGGCACTCGCCACAGTGTTGGTTCACAGAGTGGAGTGTATGGCACCTTGCTGCCCGTTCTGCGCATTCAATTCCTAGCATGCTACCTAAATGAAACAAGAGGTTAGTTCAGTGAGGCACTCGCCACTGTGTTGTTTCACAGGGTAAAGCGTATGGCTCCTTGCTGCTTGTTCTGCGCATTCAGTTTTTAACCGTGCTACCTAAGGGAAAGAAGAGGTTAGTTCAATGAGGCCCTCGCCACTGTGTTGTTTCACAGAGTAAAGCTTAGGGCTCTTTGCTGCTCATTCTGCGCATTCAGTTTTTTACCGTGCTATCTAAGTGAAACAAGAGGTTAGTTCAGTGAGGCACTCGCCAAAGTGTTCCTTCACAGAGTGGAGTATGTAGCATTTGCTGCCTGTCCTGCGCATTCAGTTCTTAACCGTGCTAACTAAAAGAAACGAGAGGTTAGTTCAGTGAGGCACTCGCCACTGTGTTGTTTCACAGAGTAAAGCGTAAGGCTCTTTGCTGCTACTTCTGCGCATTCAGGTTTTTACCGTGCTACCTAAATGAAACAAGAGGTTAGTTCATTGAGACACTCGCCACAGTGTTGGTTCACAGAGTAGAGTGTATAGCACGTTGATACCTGTTCTGTGCATTCAGTTCCTAACAGTGCTACCTAAATGAAACAAGAGGTTAGTTCAGTGAGGCACTCGCCACTGTGTTGTTTCACAGAGTAAAACATAAGGCTCTTTGCTGCTAGTTCTAGGCATTCAGTTTTTAACCGTGCTACCTAAATTAAACAAGAGGTTAGTTCAGTGAGGCACTCGCCACTGTGTTGTTTCACAGAGTAAAGCGTACGGCTCTTTGCTGCTAGTTCTGTGCATTCAGGTTTTAACCGTGCTATATAAATGAAACAAGAGGTTAGTTCAGTGAAGCACTGGCCACTGTGTTTTTTCAGAGAGTAAAGCGTATGGCTCTTTGCTCCTTGTTCTACGCTTTCAGTTTTTGACCGTGCTACCTAATTGAAACAAGAGCTTAGATCAATGAGGCACTCGCCACAGTGTTGGTTCACAGAGTGGAGTGTATAGCACGTTGATGCCTGTTCGGCGTATTCAGTTCCTAATAGTGCTACCTAAATGAAACAAGAGGTTAGATCAGTGAGGCACTCGCAACTGTGTTGTTTCACAGAGGAAAACGTAAGGCTCTTGGCTGCTAGTTATAGGCATTCAGTTTTTAACCGAGCTACCTAATTGAAACAAGAGATTAGTTCAATGAGGCACTCGACAAAGTGTTCCATCACAGAGTGGAGTATGTACCACTTTGCTCCCTGTTCTTCGCATTCAGTTCTTAACAGCGCAACCTAAATGAAACAAGAGGGTAGTTCAGTGAGGCACTCGCCACTGTGTTGTTTCACAGAGTAAAGCGTATGGCTCTTTGCTGCTCATTCTGCGCATTCAGTTTTTAACCGTGCTACCTAAGGGAAAAAAGAGGTTTGTTCAATGAGGCCGTCGCCACTGTGTTGTTTCACAGAGTAAAGCGTACGGCTCTTTGCTGCTAGTTCTGCGCATTCAGTTTTTTACCGTGCTACCTAAGTGAAACAAGAGGTTAGTTCAGTGAGGCACTCGCCACTGTGTTGTTTCACAGAGTAAAGCGTATGGCTCTTTGCTGCTCATTCTGCGCATTCAGTTTTTAACCGTGCTATCTAAGTGAAACAAGAGGTTAGTACATTGAGGTACTCGCCACAGTGTTGTTTCACAGAGTGGAGTGTATAGCAACTTGCTGCCCGTTCTGCGCATACAATTCCTAGCATGCTACCTAAATGAAACAAGAGGTTAGTTCAGTGAGGCACTCGCCACAGTGTTGTTTCACAGAGGAAAGCCTATGACTCTTTGCCGCTTGTTGTGCGCATTCAGGTTTTTACCGTGCTACCTAAGTGAAACAAGAGGTTTGTTCATTGAGGCACTCGCCACAGTGTTGGTTCACAGAGTGGAGTGTATAGCACGCTGATGCCTGTTCTGCGCATTCAGTTCCTAACAGTGCTATCTAAATGAAACAAGAGGTTAGTTCAGTGAGGCACTCGCTACTGTGTTGTTTCACAGAGTAAAACATAAGGCTCTTTGCTGCTAGTTCTAGGCATTCAGTTTTTCACCGTGCTATGTAAATTAAACAAGAGGCTGGTTCAGTGAGGCACTCGTCACTGTGTTGTTTCACAGAGTAAAGCGTATGGCTCTTTGCTGCTGGTTCTGCGCATTCAGTTTTTAACCGTGCTACCTAAATGAAACAAGAGGTTAGTTCAGTGAGGCCCTCGACACTGTGTTGTTTCACAGAGTAAAGCGTATGGCTCTTTGCTGCTGGTTCTGCGCATTCAGTTTTTAACCGTGCTACCTAAGGGAAACAAGAGGTTAGTTCAATGAGGCACTCGCCACAGTGTTGGTTCACAGAGTGGAGTGTATAGCACGTTGATGCCTGTTCGGCGTATTCAGTTCCTAATAGTGCTACCTAAATGAAACAAGAGGTTAGATCAGTGAGGCACTCGCAACTGTGTTGTTTCACAGAGGAAAACGTAAGGCTCTTTGCTGCTAGTTCTAGGCATTCAGTTTTTAACTGTGCTACCTAAGTGAAACAAGAGGTTATTTCAATGAGGCACTCGTCACAGTGTTGATTCACAGAGTGGAGTATGTAGCACTTTGCTCCCTGTTCTTCGCATTCAGTTTTAACGGCACTACCTAAATGAAACAAGAGGTTAGATCAATGAGGCACTCGCCACAGGGTTGGTTCACAGAGTGGAGTGTATAGCACCTTGCTGCCCGTTCTGCGCATTCAATTCCTAGCATTGCTACCTTAATGAAACAAGAGGTTAGTTCAGTGAGGCACTCGCCACAGTGTTGGTTCACAGAGTAAAGCGTATGGCTCTTTGCTGCTAGTTCTAGTCATTCAGTTTTTAACCGTGGTACGTAAATGAAACAGGTTAGTTCAGTGAGGCACTCGCCACTGTGTTGTTTCACAGAGTAAAGCGTATGGCTCTTTGCTGCTAGTTCTCCGCATTCAGGTTTTAACCGTGCTATCTAAGTGAAACAGGAGGTTAGTTCAGTGAGGCACTCGCCAAAGTGTTCCTTCACAGAGTGCAGTATGTAGCAATTTGCTGCCTGTTCTGCGCATTCATTTCTTAACCGTGCTATCTAAAAGAAACGAGAGGTTAGTTCAATGAGGCACTCGCCAATGTGTTGTTTCCCAGAATAAAGCATATGGCTCTTTGCTGCTAGTTCTGCGCATTGAGTTTTTAACCGTGCTACCTAAGTGAAACAAGAGGTTAGTTCAATGAGGCACTCGCCACAGTGTTGGTTCACAGAGTGGAGTGTATAGCACCTTGCTGCCTGTTCTGCGCATTCAGTTCCTAACAGTGCTACCTAAATGAAACAAGAGGTTAGTTCAGTGAGGCACTCGCCACTGTGTTGTTTCACAGAGTAAAGCGTACGGCTCTTTGCTGCTACTTCTGCGCATTCAGGTTTTAACCGTGCTACCTAAATGAAACAAGAGGTTAGTTCAGTGAGTCACTCGCCACTGTGTTGTTTCACAGAGTAAAGCGTATGGCTCTTTGCTCCTTGTTCTACGCTTTCAGTTTTTAACCGTGCTACCTAACTGAAACAAGAGCTTAGATCAAGGAGGCACTCGCCACAGTGTTGGCTTCACAGAGTGGAGTGTATGGCACCTTGCTGCCCGTTCTGCGCATTCAATTCCTCGCATGCTACCTAAATGAAACAAGAGGTTAGATCAGTAAGGCACTCGCAACTGTGTTGTTTCACAGAGGAAAACGTAAGGCTCTTTGCTGCTAGTTCTAGGCATTCAGTTTTTAACCGTGCTACCTAAGTGAAACAAGAGGTTATTTCAATGAGGCACTCGTCACAGTGTTGATTCACAGAGTGGAGTATGTAGCACTTTGCTCCCTGTTCTTCGCATTCAGTTCTTAACGGCACTACCTAACTGAAACAAGAGCTTAGATCAAGGAGGCACTCGCCACAGTGTTGGTTCACAGAGTGGAGTGTATGGCACCTTGCTGCCCGTTCTGCGCATTCAATTCCTAGCATGCTACCTAAATGAAACAAGAGGTTAGTTCAGTGAGGCACTCGCCACTGTGTTGTTTCACAGGGTAAAGCGTATGGCTCCTTGCTGCTTGTTCTGCGCATTCAGTTTTTAACCGTGCTACCTAAGGGAAAGAAGAGGTTAGTTCAATGAGGCCCTCGCCACTGTGTTGTTTCACAGAGTAAAGCTTAGGGCTCTTTGCTGCTCATTCTGCGCATTCAGTTTTTTACCGTGCTATCTAAGTGAAACAAGAGGTTAGTTCAGTGAGGCACTCGCCAAAGTGTTCCTTCACAGAGTGGAGTATGTAGCATTTGCTGCCTGTCCTGCGCATTCAGTTCTTAACCGTGCTAACTAAAAGAAACGAGAGGTTAGTTCAGTGAGGCACTCGCCACTGTGTTGTTTCACAGAGTAAAGCGTAAGGCTCTTTGCTGCTACTTCTGCGCATTCAGGTTTTTACCGTGCTACCTAAATGAAACAAGAGGTTAGTTCATTGAGACACTCGCCACAGTGTTGGTTCACAGAGTAGAGTGTATAGCACGTTGATACCTGTTCTGTGCATTCAGTTCCTGACAGTGATACCTAAATGAAACAAGAGGTTAGTTCAGTGAGGCACTCGCCACAGTGTTGTTTCACAGAGTAAAACATAAGGCTCTTTGCTGCTAGTTCTAGGAATTCAGTTTTTCACCTTGCTAACTAATTGAAACAATAGGTTAGTTCAATGAGGCACTCGCCAAAGTGTTCCATCACAGAGTGGAGTATGTATCACTTTGCTCCCTGTTCTTCACATTCAGTTCTTAACAGCGCTACCCAAATGAAACAAGAGGTTAGTTCAGTGAGGCACTCGCCACTGTTTTGTTTCACAGAGTAAAGCGTATGTCTCTTTGCTGCTTGTTCTGCGCATTCAATTTTTAACCGTGCTACCTAAGGGAAACAAGAGGGTAGTTCAATGAGGCTCTCGCCACTGTTTTTTTCACAGAGTAAAGCGTACGGCTCTTTGCTGCTACTTCTGCGCATTCAGGTTTTAACCGTGCTACCTAAATGAAACAAGAGGTTAGTTCAGTGAGGCACTCGCCAAAGTGTTCCTTCACAGAGTGGAGTATGTAGCATTTGCTGCCTGTCCTGCTCATTCAGTTCTTAACCGTGCTAACTAAAAGAAACGAGAGGTTAGTTCAATGAGGCACTCGCCACTGTGTTGTTTCCCAGAATAAAGCATATGGCTCTTTGCTGCTAGTTCTGCGCATTGACTTTTTAACCGTGCTACCTAAGTGAAACAAGAGGTTAGTTCAGTGAGGCACTCGCCACTGTTTTGTTTCACAGAGTAAAGCGTATGTCTCTTTGCTGCTAGTTCTGTGCATTCAGGTTTTAACCGTGCTATCTAAATGAAAGACGAGGTTAGTTCAGTGAGGCACTCGTCACTGTGTTGTTTCACAGAGTAAAGCGTATGGCTCTTTGCTGCTGGTTCTAGGCATTCAGTTTTTAAACGTGCTACCTAAGGGAAACAAGAGGTTATTTCAATGAGGCACTCGTCACAGTGTTGATTCACAGAGTGGAGTATGTAGCACTTTGCTCCCTGTTCTTTGCATTCAGTTCTTAACGGCACTACCTAAATGAAACAAGAGGTTAGATCAATGAGGCACTCGCCACAGGGTCGGTTCACAGAGTGGAGTGTATAGCACCTTGCTGCCCGTTCTGCGCATTCAATTCCTAGCATTGCTACCTTAATGAAACAAGAGGTTAGTTCAGTGAGGCACTCGCCACTGTGTTGTTTCACAGAGTAAAGCGTATGGCTCTTTGCTGCTAGTTCTGTGCATTGAGTTTTTAACCGTGCTATCTAAGTGAAACAAGAGGTTAGTTCAGTGAGGCACTCGCCAAAGTGTTCCTTCACAGAGTGGAGTATGTAGCAATTTGCTGCCTGTTCTGCGCATTCAGTTCTTAACCGTGCTAACTAAAAGAAACTAAGAGGCTGGTTCAGTGAGGCACTCGTCACTGTGTTGTTTCACAGAGTAAAGCGTATGGCTCTTTGCTGCTGGTTCTGCGCATTCAGTTTTTAACCGTGCTACCTAAATGAAACAAGAGGTTAGTTCAGTGAGGCCCTCGCCACTGTGTTGTTTCACAGAGTAAAGCGTATGGCTCTTTGCTGCTGGTTCTGCGCATTCAGTTTTTAACCGTGCTACCTAAGGGAAACCTGAGGTTAGTTCAATGAGGCACTCGCCACAGTGTTGGTTCACAGAGTGGAGTGTATAGCACGTTGATGCCTGTTCGGCGTATTCAGTTCCTAATAGTGCTACCTAAATGAAACAAGAGGTTAGATCAGTGAGGCACTCGCAACTGTGTTGTTTCACAGAGGAAAACGTAAGGCTCTTTGCTGCTAGTTCTAGGCATTCAGTTTTTAACCGTGCTACCTAAGTGAAACAAGAGGTTATTTCAATGAGGCACTCGTCACAGTGTTGATTCACAGAGTGGAGTATGTAGCACTTTGCTCCCTGTTCTTCGCATTCAGTTCTTAACGGCACTACCTAAATGAAACAAGAGGTTAGATCAATGAGGCACTCGCCACAGGGTTGGTTCACAGAGTGGAGTGTATAGCACCTTGCTGCCCGTTCTGCGCATTCAATTCCTAGCATTGCTACCTTAATGAAACAAGAGGTTAGTTCAGTGAGGCACTCGCCACTGTGTTGTTTCACAGAGTAAAGCGTATGGCTCTTTGCTGCTAGTTCTGTGCATTGAGTTTTTAACCGTGCTATCTAAGTGAAACAAGAGGTTAGTTCAGTGAGGCACTCGCCAAAGTGTTCCTTCACAGAGTGGAGTATGTAGCAATTTGCTGCCTGTTCTGCGCATTCAGTTCTTAACCGTGCTAACTGAAAGAAACTAAGAGGTTAGTTCAATGAGGCACTCGCCACTGTGCTGTTTCACAGAGTAAAGCATATGGCTCTTTGCTGCTAGTTCTAGGCATTCAGTTTTTAACCGTGCTACCTAAATGAAACAAGAGGTTAGTTCAGTGAGGCACTCGCCAAAGTGTTTTTTCCTAGAGTAAATCGTATGGCTCTTTGCTGCTAGTTCTGTGCATTCAGGTTTTAACCGTGCTATCTAAATGAAAGACGAGGTTAGTTCAGTGAGGCACTCACCACTGTGTTGTTTCACAGAGTAAAGCGTATGGCTCTTTGCTGCTTGTTCTGCGCATTCTGTTTTTAACCGTGCTACCTAAGTGAAACAAGAGGTAATTTCAATGAGGCACTCATCACAGTGTTGATTCACAGAGTGGAGTGTATAGCACCTTGCTGCCCGTTCTGCGCATTCAATTCCTAGCATTGCTACCTAAATTAAACAAGAGGTTAGTTCATTGAGGCACTCGCCACTGTGTTGTTTCACAGAGTAAAACGTACGGCTCTTTGCTGGTAGTTTTTTCGCATTCAGTTTTTAACCGTGCTTCCTAAATGAAACAAGAGGTTAGTTCAGTGAGGCACTCGCCACAGTGTTGGTTCACAGAGTAAAGCGTATGGCTCTTTGCTGCTAGTTCTAGTCATTCAGTTTTTAACCGTGGTACGTAAATGAAACAGGTTAGTTCAGTGAGGCACTCGCCGCTGTGTTGTTTCACAGAGTAAAGCGTATGGCTCTTTGCTGCTAGTTCTCCGCATTCAGGTTTTAACCGTGCTATCTAAGTGAAACAGGAGGTTAGTTCAGTGACGCACTCGCCAAAGTGTTCCTTCACAGAGTGGAGTATGTAGCAATTTGCTGCCTGTTCTGCGCATTCATTTCTTAACCGTGCTATCTAAAAGAAACGAGAGGTTAGTTCAATGAGGCACTCGCCAATGTGTTGTTTCCCAGAATAAAGCATATGGCTCTTTGCTGCTAGTTCTGCGCATTGAGTTTTTAACCGTGCTACCTAAGTGAAACAAGAGGTTAGTTCAATGAGGCACTCGCCACAGTGTTGGTTCACAGAGTGGAGTGTATAGCCACCTTGCTGCCTGTTCTGCGCATTCAGTTCCTAACAGTGCTACCTAAATGAAACAAGAGGTTAGTTCAGTGAGGCACTCGCCACTGTGTTGTTTCACAGAGTAAAGCGTACGGCTCTTTGCTGCTACTTCTGCGCATTCAGGTTTTAAACCGTGCTACCTAAATGAAACAAGAGGTTAGTTCAGTGAGTCACTCGCCACTGTGTTGTTTCACAGAGTAAAGCGTATGGCTCTTTGCTCCTTGTTCTACGCTTTCAGTTTTTAACCGTGCTACCTAACTGAAACAAGAGCTTAGATCAAGGAGGCACTCGCCACAGTGTTGGTTCACAGAGTGGAGTGTATGGCACCTTGCTGCCCGTTCTGCGCATTCAATTCCTAGCATGCTACCTAAATGAAACAAGAGGTTAGTTCAGTGAGGCACTCGCCACTGTGTTGTTTCACAGGGTAAAGCGTATGGCTCCTTGCTGCTTGTTCTGCGCATTCAGTTTTTAACCGTGCTACCTAAGGGAAAGAAGAGGTTAGTTCAGTGAGGCCCTCGCCACTGTGTTGTTTCACAGAGTAAAGCTTAGGGCTCTTTGCTGCTCATTCTGCGCATTCAGTTTTTTACCGTGCTATCTAAGTGAAACAAGAGGTTAGTTCAGTGAGGCACTCGCCAAAGTGTTCCTTCACAGAGTGGAGTATGTAGCATTTGCTGCCTGTCCTGCGCATTCAGTTCTTAACCGTGCTAACTAAAAGAAACGAGAGGTTAGTTCAGTGAGGCACTCGCCACTGTGTTGTTTCACAGAGTAAAGCGTAAGGCTCTTTGCTGCTACTTCTGCGCATTCAGGTTTTTACCGTGCTACCTAAATGAAACAAGAGGTTAGTTCATTGAGACACTCGCCACAGTGTTGGTTCACAGAGTAGAGTGTATAGCACGTTGATACCTGTTCTGTGCATTCAGTTCCTAACAGTGCTACCTAAATGAAACAAGAGGTTAGTTCAGTGAGGCACTCGCCACTGTGTTGTTTCACAGAGTAAAACATAAGGCTCTTTGCTGCTAGTTCTAGGAATTCAGTTTTTCACCTTGCTAACTAATTGAAACAATAGGTTAGTTCAATGAGGCACTCGCCAAAGTGTTCCATCACAGAGTGGAGTATGTATCACTTTGCTCCCTGTTCTTCACATTCAGTTCTTAACAGCGCTACCCAAATGAAACAAGAGGTTAGTTCAGTGAGGCACTCGCCACTGTTTTTTTTCACAGAGTAAAGCGTATGTCTCTTTGCTGCTTGTTCTGCGCATTCAATTTTTAACCGTGCTACCTAAGGGAAACAAGAGGGTAGTTCAATGAGGCTCTCGCCACTGTTTTTTTCACAGAGTAAAGCGTACGGCTCTTTGCTGCTACTTCTGCGCATTCAGGTTTTAACCGTGCTACCTAAATGAAACAAGAGGTTAGTTCAGTGAGGCACTCGCCAAAGTGTTCCTTCACAGAGTGGAGTATGTAGCATTTGCTGCCTGTCCTGCTCATTCAGTTCTTAACCCGTGCTAACTAAAAGAAACGAGAGGTTAGTTCAATGAGGCACTCGCCACTGTGTTGTTTCCCAGAATAAAGCATATGGCTCTTTGCTGCTGGTTCTGCGCATTCAGTTTTTAACCGTGCTACCTAAATGAAACAAGAGGTTAGTTCAGTGAGGCACTCGCCACTGTTTTGTTTCACAGAGTAAAGCGTATGTCTCTTTGCTGCTAGTTCTGTGCATTCAGGTTTTAACCGTGCTATCTAAATGAAAGACGAGGTTAGTTCAGTGAGGCACTCGTCACTGTGTTGTTTCACAGAGTAAAGCGTATGGCTCTTTGCTGCTGGTTCTGCGCATTCAGTTTTTAACCGTGCTACCTAAATGAAACAAGAGGTTAGTTCAGTGAGGCCCTCGCCACTGTGTTGTTTCACAGAGTAAAGCGTATGGCTCTTTGCTGCTGGTTCTGCGCATTCAGTTTTTAACCGTGCTACCTAAGGGAAACAAGAGGTTAGTTCAATGAGGCACTCGCCACAGTGTTGGTTCACAGAGTGGAGTGTATAGCACGTTGATGCCTGTTCGGCGTATTCAGTTCCTAATAGTGCTACCTAAATGAAACAAGAGGTTAGATCAGTGAGGCACTCGCAACTGTGTTGTTTCACAGAGGAAAACGTAAGGCTCTTTGCTGCTAGTTCTAGGCATTCAGTTTTTAACCGTGCTACCTAAGTGAAACAAGAGGTTATTTCAATGAGGCACTCGTCACAGTGTTGATTCACAGAGTGGAGTATGTAGCACTTTGCTCCCTGTTCTTCGCATTCAGTTCTTAACGGCACTACCTAAATGAAACAAGAGGTTAGATCAATGAGGCACTCGCCACAGGGTTGGTTCACAGAGTGGAGTGTATAGCACCTTGCTGCCCGTTCTGCGCATTCAATTCCTAGCATTGCTACCTTAATGAAACAAGAGGTTAGTTCAGTGAGGCACTCGCCACTGTGTTGTTTCACAGAGTAAAGCGTATGGCTCTTTGCTGCTAGTTCTGTGCATTGAGTTTTTAACCGTGCTATCTAAGTGAAACAAGAGGTTAGTTCAGTGAGGCACTCGCCACTGTGTTGTTTCACAGAGTAAAGCGTATGGCTCTTTGCTGCTAGTTCTGTGCATTGAGTTTTTAACCGTGCTATCTAAGGGAAACAAGAGGTTAGTTCATTGAGGCACTCGCCACAGTGTTGTTTCACAGAGTGGAGTGTATAGCACGTTGATGCCTGTTCTGCGCATTCAGTTCCTAACAGTGCTACCTAAATGAAACAAGAGGTTAGTTCAGTGAGGCACTCGCCACAGTGTTGTTTCACAGAGGAAAGCCTATGACTCTTTGCCGCTTGTTGTGCGCATTCAGGTTTTTACCGTGCTACCTAAATGAAACAAGAGGTTTGTTCATTGAGGCACTCGCCACAGTGTTGGTTCACAGAGTGGAGTTTATAGCACGCTGATGCCTGTTCTGCGCATTCAGTTCCTAACAGTGCTATCTAAATGAAACAAGAGGTTAGTTCAGTGAGGCACTCGCAACTGTGTTGTTTCACAGAGTAAAACATAAGGCTCTTTGCTGCTAGTTCTAGGCATTCAGTTTTTAACCGTGCTACCTAAGTGAAACAAGAGGTTATTTCAATGAGGCACTCGTCACAGTGTTGATTCACAGAGTGGAGTATGTAGCACTTTGCTCCCTGTTCTTCGCATTCAGTTCTTAACGGCACTACCTAAATGAAACAAGAGGTTAGATCAATGAGGCACTCGCCACAGGGTTGGTTCACAGAGTGGAGTGTATAGCACCTTGCTGCCCGTTCTGCGCATTCAATTCCTAGCATTGCTACCTTAATGAAACAAGAGGTTAGTTCAGTGAGGCCCTTTCCACTGTGTTGTTTCACAGAGTAAAGCGTATGGCTCTTTGCTGCTTGTAATGCGTAATCACTTTTTAACCGTGCTACCTAAGGGAAAGAAGAGGTTAGTTCAATTAGGCCCTCGCCACTGTGTTGTTTCACAGAGTAATGCGTACGGGTCTTTGCTGCTCATTCTGAGCTTTCAGTTTTTTCCCGTGCTACCTAAGGGAAACAAGAGGTTAGTTCAATGAGGCCCTAGCCACTTTGTTGTTTCACAGAGTGGAGTATGTTGCATTTGCTGCCTGTCCTGCGCATTCAGTTCTTAACCGTGCTAACTAAAAGAAACGAGAGGTTAATTCAATGAGGCACTCGCCACTGTGTTGTTTCCCAGAATAAAGCATATGGCTCTTTGCTGCTAGTTCTGCGCATTGAGTTTTTAACCGTGCTACTTAAGTGAAAAAAGAGGTTAGTTCAATGAGGCACTCGCCACAGTGTTGGTTCACAGAGTGGAGTGTATAGCACCTTGCTGCCTGTTCTGCGCATTCAGTTCCAAACAGTGCTTCCTAAATGAAACAAGAGGTTAGTTCAGTGAGGCACTGGCCACAGTGTTGCTTCACAGAGGAAAGCCTATGACTCTTTGCCGCTTGTTGTGCGCATTCAGTTTTTAAGCGTGCTATGTAAATTAAACAGGAGGTTAGTTCAGTGAGGCACTCGCCACTGTGTTGTTTCACAGGGTAAAGCGTACGGCTCTTTGCTGCTCATTCTGCGCATTCAGTTTTTAGCCGTGCTATCTAAGTGAAACAAGAGGTTAGTTCAGTGAGGCACTCGCAAGTGTGTTGTTTCACAGAGGAAAACGTAAGGCTCTTTGCTGCTAGTTCTAGGCATTCAGTTTTTAACCGAGCTACCTAATTGAAACAAGAGATTAGTTCAATGAGGCACTCGACAAAGTGTCCCATCACAGAGTGGAGTCTGTACCACTTTGCTCCCTGTTCTTCGCATTCAGTTCTTAACAGCGCTACCTAAATGAAACAAGAGGGTAGTTCAGTGAGGCACTCGCCACTGTGTTGTTTCACAGAGTAAAGCGTATGGCTCTTTTCTGCTCATTCTGCACATTCAGTTTTTAACCGTGCTATCTAAGTGAAACAAGACGTTAGTTCATTGAGGCACTCGCCACAGTGTTGTTTCACAGAGTGGAGTGTATAGCACCTTGCTGCCTGTTTGCGCATTCAGTTCCTAACAGTGCTACCTAATTGAAACAAGAGGTTATTTCAGTGAGGCACTCGCCACTGTGTTGTTTCACAGAGTAAAGCGTACGGCTCTTTGCTACTAGTTCTGTGCATTCAGGTTTAAACCGTGCTATATAAATGAAACAAGAGGTTAGTTCAGTGAAGCACTGGCCACTGTGTTTTTTCAGAGAGTAAAGCGTATGGCTCTTTGCACCTTGTTCTACGCTTTCAGTTTTTAACCGTGCTACCTAATTGAAACAAGAGCTTAGATCAATGAGGCACTCGCCACGGTGTTGGTTCACAGAGTGGAGTGTACAGCACGTTGATGCCTGTTCGGCGTATTCAGTTCCTAATAGTGCTACCTAAATGAAACAAGAGGTTAGATCAGTGAGGCACTCGCAACTGTGTTGTTTCACAGAGGAAAACGTAAGGCTCTTGGCTGCTAGTTATAGGCATTCAGTTTTTAACCGAGCTACCTAAAAGGAACAAGAGATTAGTTCAATGAGGCACTCGACAAAGTGTTCCATCACAGAGTGGAGTATGTACCACTTTGCTCCCTGTTCTTCGCATTCCGTTCTTAACAGCGCTACCTAAATGAAACAAGAGGGTAGTTCAGTGAGGCACTCGCCACTGTGTTGTTTCACAGAGTAAAGCGTATGGCTCTTTGCTGCTCATTCTGCGCATCAGTTTTTAAACCGTGCTACCTAAGGGAAACAAGAGGTTTGTTCAATGAGGCCGTCGCCACTGTGTTGTTTCACAGAGTAAAGCGTACGGCTCTTTGCTGCTAGTTCTGCGCATTCAGTTTTTTACCGTGCTACCTAAGTGAAACAAGAGGTTAGTTCAGTGAGGCACTCGCCACTGTGTTGTTTCACAGAGTAAAGCGTATGGCTCTTTGCTGCTCATTCTGCGCATTCAGTTTTTAACCGTGCTATCTAAGTGAAACAAGAGGTTAGTACATTGAGGCACTCGCCACAGTGTTGTTTCACAGAGTGGAGTGTATAGCACCTTGCTGCCCGTTTGCGCATTCAATTCCTAGCATGTTACCTAAATGAAACAAGAGGTTAGTTCAGTGAGGCACTCGCCACTGTGTTGTTTCACAGAGTAAAGCGTATGGCTCTTTGATACTGGTTCTGCGCATTCAGTTTTTAACCGTGCTACCTAAATGAAACAAGAGGTTAGTTCAGTGAGGCACTCGCCACAGTGTTGTTTCACAGAGGAAAGCCTATGACTCTTTGCCGCTTGTTGTGCGCATTCAGGTTTTTACCGTGCTACCTAAATGAAACAAGAGGTTTGTTCATTGAGGCACTCGCCACAGTGTTGGTTCACAGAGTGGAGTGTATAGCACGCTGATGCCTGTTCTGCGCATTCAGTTCCTAACAGTGCTATCTAAATGAAACAAGAGGTTAGTTCAGTGAGGCACTCGCTACTGTGTTGTTTCACAGAGTAAAACATAAGGCTCTTTGCTGCTAGTTCTAGGCATTCAGTTTTTAACCGTGTTATCTAAATTAAACAAGAGGCTGGTTCAGTGAGGCACTCGTCACTGTGTTGTTTCACAGAGTAAAGCGTACGGCTCTTTGCTGCTACTTCTGCGCATTCAGGTTTTAACCGTGCTACCTAAATGAAACAAGAGGTTAGTTCAGTGAGTCACTCGCCACTGTGTTGTTTCACAGAGTAAAGCGTATGCCTCTTTGCTCCTTGTTCTACGCTTTCAGTTTTTAACCGTGCTACCTAACTGAAACAAGAGCTTAGATCAAGGAGGCACTCGCCACAGTGTTGGTTCACAGAGTGGAGTGTATGGCACCTTGCTGCCGGTTCTGCGCATTCAATTCCTAGCATGCTACCTAAATGAAACAAGAGGTTAGTTCAGTGAGGCCCTCGCCACTGTGTTGTTTCACAGAGTAAAGCTTAGGGCTCTTTGCTGCTCATTCTGCGCATTCAGTTTTTTACCGTGCTATCTAAGTGAAACAAGAGGTTAGTTCAGTGAGGCACTCGCCAAAGTGTTCCTTCACAGAGTGGAGTATGTAGCATTTGCTGCCTGTCCTGCGCATTCAGTTCTTAACCGTGCTAACTAAAAGAAACGAGAGGTTAGTTCAGTGAGGCACTCGCCACTGTGTTGTTTCACAGAGTAAAGCGTAAGGCTCTTTGCTGCTACTTCTGCGCATTCAGGTTTTTACCGTGCTACCTAATTGAAACAAGAGGTTAGTTCATTGAGACACTCGCCACAGTGTTGGTTCACAGAGTAGAGTGTATAGCACGTTTATACCTGTTCTATGCATTCAGTTCCTGACAGTGATACCTAAATGAAACAAGAGGTTAGTTCAGTGAGGCACTCGCCACAGTGTTGTTTCACAGAGTAAAACATAAGGCTCTTTGCTGCTAGTTCTAGGAATTCAGTTTTTCACCTTGCTAACTAATTGAAACAATAGGTTAGTTCAATGAGGCACTCGCCAAAGTGTTCCATCACAGAGTGGAGTATGTATCACTTTGCTCCCTGTTCTTCACATTCAGTTCTTAACAGCGCTACCCAAATGAAACAAGAGGTTAGTTCAGTGAGGCACTCGCCACTGTTTTGTTTCACAGAGTAAAGCGTATGTCTCTTTGCTGCTTGTTCTGCGCATTCAATTTTTAACCGTGCTACCTAAGGGAAACAAGAGGGTAGTTCAATGAGGCTCTCGCCACTGTTTTTTTCACAGAGTAAAGCGTACGGCTCTTTGCTGCTACTTCTGCGCATTCAGGTTTTAACCGTGCTACCTAAATGAAACAAGAGGTTAGTTCAGTGAGGCACTCGCCACTGTTTTGTTTCACAGAGTAAAGCGTATGTCTCTTTGCTGCTAGTTCTGTGCATTCAGGTTTTAACCGTGCTATCTAAATGAAAGACGAGGTTAGTTCAGTGAGGCACTCGTCACTGTGTTGTTTCACAGAGTAAAGCATATGGCTCTTTGCTGCTGGTTCTGCGCATTCAGTTTTTAACCGTGCTACCTAAATGAAACAAGAGGTTAGTTCAGTGAGGCCCTCGCCACTGTGTTGTTTCACAGAGTAAAGCGTATGGCTCTTTGCTGCTGGTTCTGCGCATTCAGTTTTTAACCGTGCTACCTAAGGGAAACAAGAGGTTAGTTCAATGAGGCACTCGCCACAGTGTTGGTTCACAGAGTGGAGTGTATAGCACGTTGATGCCTGTTCGGCGTATTCAGTTCCTAATAGTGCTACCTAAATGAAACAAGAGGTTAGATCAGTGAGGCACTCGCAACTGTGTTGTTTCACAGAGGAAAACGTAAGGCTCTTTGCTGCTAGTTCTAGGCTTTCAGTTTTTAACCGTGCTACCTAAGTGAAACAAGAGGTTATTTCAATGAGGCACTCGTCACAGTGTTGATTCACAGAGTGGAGTATGTAGCACTTTGCTCCCTGTTCTTCGCATTCAGTTCTTAACGGCACTACCTAAATGAAACAAGAGGTTAGATCAATGAGGCACTCGCCACAGGGTTGGTTCACAGAGTGGAGTGTATAGCACCTTGCTGCCCGTTCTGCGCATTCAATTCCTAGCATTGCTACCTAAATGAAACAAGAGGTTAGTTCAGTGAGGCCCTTTCCACTGTGTTGTTTCACAGAGTAAAGCGTATGGCTCTTTGCTGCTTGTAATGCGTAATCACTTTTTAACCGTGCTACCTAAGGGAAAGAAGAGGTTAGTTCAATTAGGCCCTCGCCACTGTGTTGTTTCACAGAGTAATGCGTACGGGTCTTTGCTGCTCATTCTGAGCTTTCAGTTTTTTCCCGTGCTACCTAAGGGAAACAAGAGGTTAGTTCAATGAGGCCCTAGCCACTTTGTTGTTTCACAGAGTGGAGTATGTTGCATTTGCTGCCTGTCCTGCGCATTCAGTTCTTAACCGTGCTAACTAAAAGAAACGAGAGGTTAATTCAATGAGGCACTCGCCACTGTGTTGTTTCCCAGAATAAAGCATATGGCTCTTTGCTGCTAGTTCTGCGCATTGAGTTTTTAACCGTGCTACTTAAGTGAAAAAAGAGGTTAGTTCAATGAGGCACTCGCCACAGTGTTGGTTCACAGAGTGGAGTGTATAGCACCTTGCTGCCTGTTCTGCGCATTCAGTTCCAAACAGTGCTTCCTAAATGAAACAAGAGGTTAGTTCAGTGAGGCACTGGCCACAGTGTTGCTTCACAGAGGAAAGCCTATGACTCTTTGCCGCTTGTTGTGCGCATTCAGTTTTTAAGCGTGCTATGTAAATTAAACAGGAGGTTAGTTCAGTGAGGCACTCGCCACTGTGTTGTTTCACAGGGTAAAGCGTACGGCTCTTTGCTGCTCATTCTGCGCATTCAGTTTTTAACCGTGCTATCTAAGTGAAACAAGAGGTTAGTTCAGTGAGGCACTCGCAAGTGTGTTGTTTCACAGAGGAAAACGTAAGGCTCTTTGCTGCTAGTTCTAGGCATTCAGTTTTTAACCGAGCTACCTAATTGAAACAAGAGATTAGTTCAATGAGGCACTCGACAAAGTGTCCCATCACAGAGTGGAGTCTGTACCACTTTGCTCCCTGTTCTTCGCATTCAGTTCTTAACAGCGCTACCTAAATGAAACAAGAGGGTAGTTCAGTGAGGCACTCGCCACTGTGTTGTTTCACAGAGTAAAGCGTATGGCTCTTTTCTGCTCATTCTGCACATTCAGTTTTTAACCGTGCTATCTAAGTGAAACAAGACGTTAGTTCATTGAGGCACTCGCCACAGTGTTGTTTCACAGAGTGGAGTGTATAGCACCTTGCTGCCTGTTTGTGCATTCAGTTCCTAACAGTGCTACCTAATTGAAACAAGAGGTTAGTTCAGTGAGGCACTCGCCACTGTGTTGTTTCACAGAGTAAAGCGTACGGCTCTTTGCTACTAGTTCTGTGCATTCAGGTTTTAACCGTGCTATATAAATGAAACAAGAGGTTAGTTCAGTGAAGCACTGGCCACTGTGTTTTTTCAGAGAGTAAAGCGTATGGCTCTTTGCACCTTGTTCTACGCTTTCAGTTTTTAACCGTGCTACCTAATTGAAACAAGAGCTTAGATCAATGAGGCACTCGCCACGGTGTTGGTTCACAGAGTGGAGTGTACAGCACGTTGATGCCTGTTCGGCGTATTCAGTTCCTAATAGTGCTACCTAAATGAAACAAGAGGTTAGATCAGTGAGGCACTCGCAACTGTGTTGTTTCACAGAGGAAAACGTAAGGCTCTTGGCTGCTAGTTATAGGCATTCAGTTTTTAACCGAGCTACCTAAAAGGAACAAGAGATTAGTTCAATGAGGCACTCGACAAAGTGTTCCATCACAGAGTGGAGTATGTACCACTTTGCTCCCTGTTCTTCGCATTCCGTTCTTAACAGCGCTACCTAAATGAAACAAGAGGGTAGTTCAGTGAGGCACTCGCCACTGTGTTGTTTCACAGAGTAAAGCGTATGGCTCTTTGCTGCTCATTCTGCGCATCAGTTTTTAACCGTGCTACCTAAGGGAAACAAGAGGTTTGTTCAATGAGGCCGTCGCCACTGTGTTGTTTCACAGAGTAAAGCGTACGGCTCTTTGCTGCTAGTTCTGCGCATTCAGTTTTTTTACCGTGCTACCTAAGTGAAACAAGAGGTTAGTTCAGTGAGGCACTCGCCACTGTGTTGTTTCACAGAGTAAAGCGTATGGCTCTTTGCTGCTCATTCTGCGCATTCAGTTTTTAACCGTGCTATCTAAGTGAAACAAGAGGTTAGTACATTGAGGCACTCGCCACAGTGTTGTTTCACAGAGTGGAGTGTATAGCACCTTGCTGCCCGTTTGCGCATTCAATTCCTAGCATGTTACCTAAATGAAACAAGAGGTTAGTTCAGTGAGGCACTCGCCACTGTGTTGTTTCACAGAGTAAAGCGTATGGCTCTTTGATACTGGTTCTGCGCATTCAGTTTTTAACCGTGCTACCTAAATGAAACAAGAGGTTAGTTCAGTGAGGCACTCGCCACAGTGTTGTTTCACAGAGGAAAGCCTATGACTCTTTGCCGCTTGTTGTGCGCATTCAGGTTTTTTACCGTGCTACCTAAATGAAACAAGAGGTTTGTTCATTGAGGCACTCGCCACAGTGTTGGTTCACAGAGTGGAGTGTATAGCACGCTGATGCCTGTTCTGCGCATTCAGTTCCTAACAGTGCTATCTAAATGAAACAAGACGTTAGTTCAGTGAGGCACTCGCTACTGTGTTGTTTCACAGAGTAAAACATAAGGCTCTTTGCTGCTAGTTCTAGGCATTCAGTTTTTAACCGTGTTATCTAAATTAAACAAGAGGCTGGTTCAGTGAGGCACTCGTCACTGTGTTGTTTCACAGAGTAAAGCGTATGGCTCTTTGCTGCTGGTTCTGCGCATTCAGTTTTTAACCGTGCTACCTAAATGAAACAAGAGGTTAGTTCATTGAGGCACTCGCCACAGTGTTGTTTCACAGAGAGGAGTGTATAGCACCTTGCTGCCCGTTCTGCGCATTCAATTCCTAGCATTGCTACCTTAATGAAACAAGAGGTTAGTTCAGTGAGGCACTCGCCACTGTGTTGTTTCACAGAGTAAAGCGTATGGCTCTTTGCTGCTAGTTCTGTGCATTGAGTTTTTAACCGTGCTATCTAAGTGAAACAAGAGGTTACGTCATTGAGGCACTCGCCACAGTGTTGTTTCACAGAGAGGAGTGTATAGCACCTTGCTGCCTGTTCTGCGCATTCAGTTCCTAACAGTGCTACCTAAATGAAACAAGAGGTTAGTTCAGTGAGGCACTTCCCACTGTGTTGTTTCACAGAGTAAAACATAAGGCTCTTTGCTGCTAGTTCTAGGAATTCAGTTTTTCACCTTGCTAACTAATTGAAACAATAGGTTAGTTCAATGAGGCACTCGCCAAAGTGTTCCATCACAGAGTGGAGTATGTATCACTTTGCTCCCTGTTCTTCACATTCAGTTCTTAACAGCGCTACCCAAATGAAACAAGAGGTTAGTTCAGTGAGGCACTCGCCACTGTTTTGTTTCACAGAGTAAAGCGTATGTCTCTTTGCTGCTTGTTCTGCGCATTCAATTTTTAACCGTGCTACCTAAGGGAAACAAGAGGGTAGTTCAATGAGGCTCTCGCCACTGTTTTTTTCATAGAGTAAAGCGTACGGCTCTTTGCTGCTACTTCTGCGCATTCAGGTTTTAACTGTGCTACCTAAATGAAACAAGAGGTTAGTTCAGTGAGGCACTCGCCAAAGTGTTCCTTCACAGAGAGGAGTATGTAGCATTTGCTGCCTGTCCTGCTCATTCACTTCTTAACCGTGCTAACTAAAAGAAACGAGAGGTTAGTTCAATGAGGCACTCGCCACTGTGTTGTTTCCCAGAATAAAGCATATGGCTCTTTGCTGCTAGTTCTGCGCATTGAGTTTTTAACCGTGCTACCTAAGTGAAACAAGAGGTTAGTTCAATAAGGCTCTCGCCACAGTGTTGGTTCACAGAGTGGAGTGTATAGCACCTTGCTGCCATTTCTGCGCATTCAGTTCCTAACAGTGCTACCTAAATGAAACAAGAGGTTAGTTCAGTGAGGCACTCGCCACAGTGTTGTTTCACAGAGGAAAGCCTATGACTCTTTGCCGCTTGTTGTGCGCATTCAGGTTTTTACCGTGCTACCTAAATGAAACAAGAGGTTTGTTCATTGAGGCACTCGTCACAGTGTTGGTTCACAGAGTGGAGTGTATAGCACGTTGATGCCTGTTCTGCGCATTCAGTTCCTAACAGTGCTATCTAAATGAAACAAGAGGTTAGTTCACTGAGGCACTCGCTACTGTGTTGTTTCACAGAGTAAAACATAAGGCTCTTTGCTGCTAGTTCTAGGCATTCAGTTTTTAACCGTGCTACCTAAATGAAACAAGAGGTTAGTTCAGTGAGGCACTCGCTACTGTTTTGTTTCACAGAGTAAAACATAAGACTCTTTGGTGCTGGTTCTGCGCATTCAGTTTTTAACCGTGCTACCTAAATGAAACAAGAGGTTAGTTCAGTGAGGCACTCGCTACTGTGTTGTTTCACAGAGTAAAACATAAGGCTCTTTGCTGCTGGTTCTGCGCATTCAGTTTTTAACCGTGCAACCTAAATGAAACAAGAGGTTAGTTCAGTGAGGCACTCGCTACTGTGTTGTTTCACAGAGTAAAACATAAGACTCTTTGCTGCTAGTTCTAGGCATTCAGTTTTTGACCGTGCTACCTAAGTGAAACAAGAGGTTAGTTCAGTGAGGCACTCGCCAAAGTGTTTTTTCCTAGAGTAAATCGTATGGCTCTTTGCTGCTAGATCTGTGCATTCAGGTTTTAACCGTGCTATCTAAATGAAAGACGAGGTTAGTTCAGTGAGGCACTCACCACTGTTTTGTTTCACAGAGTAAAGCGTATGGCTCTTTGCTGCTTGTTCTGCGCATTCTGTTTTTAACCGTGCTACCTAAGTGAAACAAGAGGTAATTTCAATGAGGCACTCATCACAGTGTTGATTCACAGAGTGGAGTGTATAGCACCTTGCTGCCCGTTCTGCGCATTCAATTCCTAGCATTGCTACCTAAATTAAACAAGAGGTTAGTTCATTGAGGCACTCGCCACTGTGTTGTTTCACAGAGTAAAACGTACGGCTCTTTGCTGGTAGTTTTTTCGCATTCAGTTTTTAACCGTGCTTCCTAAATGAAACAAGAGGTTAGTTCAGTGAGGCACTCGCCACAGTGTTGGTTCACAGAGTAAAGCGTATGGCTCTTGCTGCTAGTTCTGCGCATTCAGTTTTTTACCGTGCTACCTAAGCGAAACAAGAGGTTAGTTCAGTGACGCCCTCTCCACTGTGTTGTTTCACAGAGTAAAGCGTACGGCTCTTTGCTGCTAGTTCTGCGCATTCAGGTTTTAACCGTGCTATCTAAGTGAAACAGGAGGTTAGTTCAGTGAGGCACTCGCCAAAGTGTTCCTTCACAGAGTGGAGTATGTAACAATTTGCTGCCTGTTCTGCGCATTCATTTCTTAACCGTGCTATCTAAAAGAAACGAGAGGTTAGTTCAATGAGACACTCGCCAATGTGTTGTTTCCCAGAATAAAGCATATGGCTCTTTGCTGCTAGTTCTGCGCATTGACTTTTTAACCGTGCTACCTAAGTGAAACAAGAGGTTAGTTCAATAAGGCTCTCGCCACCGTGTTGGTTCACAGAGTGGAGTGTATAGCACCTTGCTGCCAGTTCTGCGCATTCAGTTCCTAACAGTGCTACCTAAATGAAACAAGAGGTTAGTTCAGTGAGGCACTCGCCACAGTGTTTTTTCCTAGAGTAAATCGTATGGCTCTTTGCTGCTAGTTCTGTGCATTCAGGTTTTAACCGTGCTATCTAAATGAAAGACGAGGTTAGTTCAGTGAGGCACTCGCCACAGTGTTGGTTCACAGAGTAAAGCGTATGGCTCTTTGCTGCTAGTTCTAGTCATTCAGTTTTTAACCGTGGTACGTAAATGAAACAGGTTAATTCTGTGAGGAACTCGCCGCTGTGTTGTTTCACAGAGTAAAGCGTATGGCTCTTTGCTGCTAGTTCTGCGCATTCAGTTTTTTACCGTGCTACCTAAGTGAAACACGAGGTTAGTTCAGTGACGCCCTCGCCACTGTGTTGTTTCACAGAGTAAAGCGTACGGCTCTTTGCTGCTAGTTCTGCGCATTCAGGTTTTAACCGTGCTATCTAAGTGAAACAGGAGGTTAGTTCAGTGAGGCACTCGCCAAAGTGTTCCTTCACAGAGTGGAGTATGTAACAATTTGCTGCCTGTTCTGCGCATTCATTTCTTAAACGTGCTATCTAAAAGAAACGAGAGGTTAGTTCAATGAGGCACTCGCCAATGTGTTGTTTCCCAGAATAAAGCATATGGCTCTTTGCTGCTAGTTCTGCGCATTGACTTTTTAACCGTGCTACCTAAGTGAAACAAGAGGTTAGTTCAATAAGGCTCTCGCCACAGTGTTGGTTCACAGAGTGGAGTGTATAGCACCTTGCTGCCAGTTCTGCGCATTCAGTTCCTAACAGTGCTACCTAAATGAAACAAGAGGTTAGTTCAGTGAGGCACTCGCCAAAGTGTTCCTTCACAGAGTGGAGTATGTAGCATTTGCTGCCTGTCCTGCTCATTCAGTTCTTAACCGTGCTAACTAAAAGAAACGAGAGGTTAGTTCAATGAGGCACTCGCCACTGTGTTGTTTCCCGGAATAAAGCATATGGCTCTTTGCTGCTGGTTCTGCGCATTCAGTTTTTAACCGTGCTACCTAAATGAAACAAGAGGTTAGTTCAGTGAGGCACTCGCCACTGTTTTGTTTCACAGAGTAGAGCGTATGTCTCTTTGCTGCTAGTTCTGTGCATTCAGGTTTTAACCGTGCTATCTAAATGAAAGACGAGGTTAGTTCAGTGAGGCACTCGTCACTGTGTTGTTTCACAGAGTAAAGCGTATGGCTCTTTGCTGCTGGTTCTGCGCATTCAGTTTTTAACCGTGCTACCTAAATGAAACAAGAGGTTAGTTCAGTGAGGCCCTCGCCACTGTGTTGTTTCACAGAGTAAAGCGTATGGCTCTTTGCTGCTGGTTCTGCGCATTCAGTTTTTAACCGTGCTACCTAAGGGAAACAAGAGGTTAGTTCAATGAGGCACTCGCCACAGTGTTGGTTCACAGAGTGGAGTGTATAGCACGTTGATGCCTGTTCGGCGTATTCAGTTCCTAATAGTGCTACCTAAATGAAACAAGAGGTTAGATCAGTGAGGCACTCGCAACTGTGTTGTTTCACAGAGGAAAACGTAAGGCTCTTTGCTGCTAGTTCTAGGCATTCAGTTTTTAACCGTGCTACCTAAGTGAAACAAGAGGTTATTTCAATGAGGCACTCGTCACAGTGTTGATTCACAGAGTGGAGTATGTAGCACTTTGCTCCCTGTTCTTCGCATTCAGTTCTTAACGGCACTACCTAAATGAAACAAGAGGTTAGATCAATGAGGCACTCGCCACAGGGTTGGTTCACAGAGTGGAGTGTATAGCTCCTTGCTGCCCGTTCTGCGCATTCAATTCCTAGCATTGCTACCTTAATGAAACAAGAGGTTAGTTCAGTGAGGCACTCGCCACTGTGTTGTTTCACAGAGTAAAGCGTATGGCTCTTTGCTGCTAGTTCTGTGCATTGAGTTTTTAACCGTGCTATCTAAGGGAAACAAGAGGTTAGTTCATTGAGGCACTCGCCACAGTGTTGTTTCACAGAGTGGAGTGTATAGCACGTTGATGCCTGTTCTGCGCATTCAGTTCCTAACAGTGCTACCTAAATGAAACAAGAGGTTAGTTCAGTGAGGCACTCGCCACAGTGTTGTTTCACAGAGGAAAGCCTATGACTCTTTGCCGCTTGTTGTGCGCATTCAGGTTTTTACCGTGCTACCTAAATGAAACAAGAGGTTTGTTCATTGAGGCACTCGCCACAGTGTTGGTTCACAGAGTGGAGTGTATAGCACGCTGATGCCTGTTCTGCGCATTCAGTTCCTAACAGTGCTATCTAAATGAAACAAGAGGTTAGTTCAGTGAGGCACTCGCAACTGTGTTGTTTCACAGAGTAAAACATAAGGCTCTTTGCTGCTAGTTCTAGGCATTCAGTTTTTAACCGTGCTATGTAAATTAAACAAGAGGTTAGTTCAGTGAGGCCCTCGCCACTGTGTTGTTTCACAGAGTAAAGCGTATGGCTCTTTGCTGCTGGTTCTGCGCATTCAGTTTTTAACCGTGCTACCTAAGGGAAACAAGAGGTTAGTTCAATGAGGCACTCGCCACAGTGTTGGTTCACAGAGTGGAGTGTATAGCACGTTGATGCCTGTTCGGCGTATTCAGTTCCTAATAGTGCTACCTAAATGAAACAAGAGGTTAGATCAGTGAGGCACTCGCAACTGTGTTGTTTCACAGAGGAAAACGTAAGGCTCTTTGCTGCTAGTTCTAGGCATTCAGTTTTAACCGTGCTACCTAAGTGAAACAAGAGGTTATTTCAATGAGGCACTCGTCACAGTGTTGATTCACAGAGTGGAGTATGTAGCACTTTGCTCCCTGTTCTTCGCATTCAGTTCTTAACGGCACTACCTAAATGAAACAAGAGGTTAGATCAATGAGGCACTCGCCACAGGGTTGGTTCACAGAGTGGAGTGTATAGCACCTTGCTGCCCGTTCTGCGCATTCAATTCCTAGCATTGCTACCTTAATGAAACAAGAGGTTAGTTCAGTGAGGCCCTTTCCACTGTGTTGTTTCACAGAGTAAAGCGTATGGCTCTTTGCTGCTTGTAATGCGTAATCACTTTTTAACCGTGCTACCTAAGGGAAAGAAGAGGTTAGTTCAATTAGGCCCTCGCCACTGTGTTGTTTCATAGAGTAATGCGTACGGGTCTTTGCTGCTCATTCTGAGCTTTCAGTTTTTTCCCGTGCTATCTAAGGGAAACAAGAGGTTAGTTCAATGAGGCCCTAGCCACTTTGTTGTTTCACAGAGTGGAGTATGTTGCATTTGCTGCCTGTCCTGCGCATTCAGTTCTTAACCGTGCTAACTAAAAGAAACGAGAGGTTAATTCAATGAGGCACTCGCCACTGTGTTGTTTCCCAGAATAAAGCATATGGCTCTTTGCTGCTAGTTCTGCGCATTGAGTTTTTAACCGTGCTACTTAAGTGAAAAAAGAGGTTAGTTCAATGAGGCACTCGCCACAGTGTTGGTTCACAGAGTGGAGTGTATAGCACCTTGCTGCCTGTTCTGCGCATTCAGTTCCAAACAGTGCTTCCTAAATGAAACAAGAGGTTAGTTCAGTGAGGCACTGGCCACAGTGTTGCTTCACAGAGGAAAGCCTATGACTCTTTGCCGCTTGTTGTGCGCATTCAGTTTTTAAGCGTGCTATGTAAATTAAACAGGAGGTTAGTTCAGTGAGGCACTCGCCACTGTGTTGTTTCACAGGGTAAAGCGTACGGCTCTTTGCTGCTCATTCTGCGCATTCAGTTTTTAACCGTGCTATCTAAGTGAAACAAGAGGTTAGTTCAGTGAGGCACTCGCAAGTGTGTTGTTTCACAGAGGAAAACGTAAGGCTCTTTGCTGCTAGTTCTAGGCATTCAGTTTTTAACCGAGCTACCTAATTGAAACAAGAGATTAGTTCAATGAGGCACTCGACAAAGTGTCCCATCACAGAGTGGAGTCTGTACCACTTTGCTCCCTGTACTTCGCATTCAGTTCTTAACAGCGCTACCTAAATGAAACAAGAGGGTAGTTCAGTGAGGCACTCGCCACTGTGTTGTTTCACAGAGTAAAGCGTATGGCTCTTTTCTGCTCATTCTGCACATTCAGTTTTTAACCGTGCTATCTAAGTGAAACAAGACGTTAGTTCATTGAGGCACTCGCCACAGTGTTGTTTCACAGAGTGGAGTGTATAGCACCTTGCTGCCTGTTTGCGCATTCAGTTCCTAACAGTGCTACCTAATTGAAACAAGAGGTTAGTTCAGTGAGGCACTCGCCACTGTGTTGTTTCACAGAGTAAAGCGTACGGCTCTTTGCTACTAGTTCTGTGCATTCAGGTTTTAACCGTGCTATATAAATGAAACAAGAGGTTAGTTCAGTGAAGCACTGGCCACTGTGTTTTTTCAGAGAGTAAAGCGTATGGCTCTTTGCACCTTGTTCTACGCTTTCAGTTTTTAACCGTGCTACCTAATTGAAACAAGAGCTTAGATCAATGAGGCACTCGCCACGGTGTTGGTTCACAGAGTGGAGTGTACAGCACGTTGATGCCTGTTCGGCGTATTCAGTTCCTAATAGTGCTACCTAAATGAAACAAGAGGTTAGATCAGTGAGGCACTCGCAACTGTGTTGTTTCACAGAGGAAAACGTAAGGCTCTTGGCTGCTAGTTATAGGCATTCAGTTTTTAACCGAGCTACCTAAAAGGAACAAGAGATTAGTTCAATGAGGCACTCGACAAAGTGTTCCATCACAGAGTGGAGTATGTACCACTTTGCTCCCTGTTCTTCGCATTCCGTTCTTAACAGCGCTACCTAAATGAAACAAGAGGGTAGTTCAGTGAGGCACTCGCCACTGTGTTGTTTCACAGAGTAAAGCGTATGGCTCTTTGCTGCTCATTCTGCGCATCAGTTTTTAACCGTGCTACCTAAGGGAAACAAGAGGTTTGTTCAATGAGGCCGTCTCCACTGTGTTGTTTCACAGAGTAAAGCTTACGGCTCTTTGCTGCTAGTTCTGCGCATTCAGTTTTTTACCGTGCTACCTAAGTGAAACAAGAGGTTAGTTCAGTGAGGCACTCGCCACTGTGTTGTTTCACAGAGTAAAGCGTATGGCTCTTTGCTGCTCATTCTGCGCATTCAGTTTTTAACCGTGCTATCTAAGTGAAACAAGAGGTTAGTACATTGAGGCACTCGCCACAGTGTTGTTTCACAGAGTGGAGTGTATAGCACCTTGCTGCCCGTTTGCGCATTCAATTCCTAGCATGTTACCTAAATGAAACAAGAGGTTAGTTCAGTGAGGCACTCGCCACTGTGTTGTTTCACAGAGTAAAGCGTATGGCTCTTTGATACTGGTTCTGCGCATTCAGTTTTTAACCGTGCTACCTAAATGAAACAAGAGGTTAGTTCAGTGAGGCACTCGCCACAGTGTTGTTTCACAGAGGAAAGCCTATGACTCTTTGCCGCTTGTTGTGCGCATTCAGGTTTTTACCGTGCTACCTAAATGAAACAAGAGGTTTGTTCATTGAGGCACTCGCCACAGTGTTGGTTCACAGAGTGGAGTGTATAGCACGCTGATGCCTGTTCTGCGCATTCAGTTCCTAACAGTGCTATCTAAATGAAACAAGAGGTTAGTTCAGTGAGGCACTCGCTACTGTGTTGTTTCACAGAGTAAAACATAAGGCTCTTTGCTGCTAGTTCTAGGCATTCAGTTTTTAACCGTGTTATCTAAATTAAACAAGAGGCTGGTTCAGTGAGGCACTCGTCACTGTGTTGTTTCACAGAGTAAAGCGTATGGCTCTTTGCTGCTGGTTCTGCGCATTCAGTTTTTAACCGTGCTACCTAAATGAAACAAGAGGTTAGTTCATTGAGGCACTCGCCACAGTGTTGTTTCACAGAGAGGAGTGTATAGCACCTTGCTGCCCGTTCTGCGCATTCAATTCCTAGCATTGCTACCTTAATGAAACAAGAGGTTAGTTCAGTGAGGCACTCGCCACTGTGTTGTTTCACAGAGTAAAGCGTATGGCTCTTTGCTGCTAGTTCTGTGCATTGAGTTTTTAACCGTGCTATCTAAGTGAAACAAGACGTTAGTTCATTGAGGCACTCGCCACAGTGTTGGTTCACAGAGAGGAGTGTATAGCACCTTGCTGCCTGTTCTGCGCATTCAGTTCCTAACAGTGCTACCTAAATGAAACAAGAGGTTAGTTCAGTGAGGCACTTCCCACTGTGTTGTTTCACAGAGTAAAACATAAGGCTCTTTGCTGCTAGTTCTAGGAATTCAGTTTTTCACCTTGCTAACTAATTGAAACAATAGGTTAGTTCAATGAGGCACTCGCCAAAGTGTTCCATCACAGAGTGGAGTATGTATCACTTTGCTCCCTGTTCTTCACATTCAGTTCTTAACAGCGCTACCCAAATGAAACAAGAGGTTAGTTCAGTGAGGCACTCGCCACTGTTTTGTTTCACAGAGTAAAGCGTATGTCTCTTTGCTGCTTGTTCTGCGCATTCAATTTTTAACCGTGCTACCTAAGGGAAACAAGAGGGTAGTTCAATGAGGCTCTCGCCACTGTTTTTTTCACAGAGTAAAGCGTACGGCTCTTTGCTGCTACTTCTGCGAATTCAGGTTTTAACCGTGCTACCTAAATGAAACAAGAGGTTAGTTCAGTGAGGCACTCGCCAAAGTGTTCCTTCACAGAGTGGAGTATGTAGCATTTGCTGCCTGTCCTGCTCATTCAGTTCTTAACCGTGCTAACTAAAAGAAACGAGAGGTTAGTTCAATGAGGCACTCGCCACTGTGTTGTTTCCCAGAATAAAGCATATGGCTCTTTGCTGCTAGTTCTGCGCATTGAGTTTTTAACCGTGCTACCTAAGTGAAACAAGAGGTTAGTTCAATAAGGCTCTCGCCACAGTGTTGGTTCACAGAGTGGAGTGTATAGCACCTTGCTGCCATTTCTGCGCATTCAGTTCCTAACAGTGCTACCTAAATGAAACAAGAGGTTAGTTCAGTGAGGCACTCGCCACAGTGTTGTTTCACAGAGGAAAGCCTATGACTCTTTGCCGCTTGTTGTGCGCATTCAGGTTTTTACCGTGCTACCTAAATGAAACAAGAGGTTTGTTCATTGAGGCACTCGTCACAGTGTTGGTTCACAGAGTGGAGTGTATAGCACGTTGATGCCTGTTCTGCGCATTCAGTTCCTAACAGTGCTATCTAAATGAAACAAGAGGTTAGTTCACTGAGGCACTCGCTACTGTGTTGTTTCACAGAGTAAAACATAAGGCTCTTTGCTGCTAGTTCTAGGCATTCAGTTTTTAACCGTGCTACCTAAATGAAACAAGAGGTTAGTTCAGTGAGGCACTCGCTACTGTGTTGTTTCACAGAGTAAAACATAAGACTCTTTGCTGCTGGTTCTGCGCATTCAGTTTTTAACCGTGCAACCTAAATGAAACAAGAGGTTAGTTCAGTGAGGCACTCGCTACTGTGTTGTTTCACAGAGTAAAACATAAGACTCTTTGCTGCTAGTTCTAGGCATTCAGTTTTTGACCGTGCTACCTAAGTGAAACAAGAGGTTAGTTCAGTGAGGCACTCGCCAAAGTGTTTTTTCCTAGAGTAAATCGTATGGCTCTTTGCTGCTAGTTCTGTGCATTCAGGTTTTAACCGTGCTATCTAAATGAAAGACGAGGTTAGTTCAGTGAGGCACTCACCACTGTTTTGTTTCACAGAGTAAAGCGTATGGCTCTTTGCTGCTTGTTCTGCGCATTCTGTTTTTAACCGTGCTACCTAAGTGAAACAAGAGGTAATTTCAATGAGGCACTCATCACAGTGTTGATTCACAGAGTGGAGTGTATAGCACCTTGCTGCCCGTTCTGCGCATTCAATTCCTAGCATTGCTACCTAAATTAAACAAGAGGTTAGTTCATTGAGGCACTCGCCACTGTGTTGTTTCACAGAGTAAAACGTACGGCTCTTTCCTGGTAGTTTTTTCGCATTCAGTTTTTAACCGTGCTTCCTAAATGAAACAAGAGGTTAGTTCAGTGAGGCACTCGCCACAGTGTTGGTTCACAGAGTAAAGCGTATGGCTCTTTGCTGCTAGTTCTGCGCATTCAGTTTTTTACCGTGCTACCTAAGTGAAACAAGAGGTTAGTTCAGTGACGCCCTCTCCACTGTGTTGTTTCACAGAGTAAAGCGTACGGCTCTTTGCTGCTAGTTCTGCGCATTCAGGTTTTAACCGTGCTATCTAAGTGAAACAGGAGGTTAGTTCAGTGAGGCACTCGCCAAAGTGTTCCTTCACAGAGTGGAGTATGTAACAATTTGCTGCCTGTTCTGCGCATTCATTTCTTAACCGTGCTATCTAAAAGAAACGAGAGGTTAGTTCAATGAGACACTCGCCAATGTGTTGTTTCCCAGAATAAAGCATATGGCTCTTTGCTGCTAGTTCTGCGCATTGACTTTTTAACCGTGCTACCTAAGTGAAACAAGAGGTTAGTTCAATAAGGCTCTCGCCACCGTGTTGGTTCACAGAGTGGAGTGTATAGCACCTTGCTGCCAGTTCTGCGCATTCAGTTCCTAACAGTGCTACCTAAATGAAACAAGAGGTTAGTTCAGTGAGGCACTCGCCACAGTGTTTTTTCCTAGAGTAAATCGTATGGCTCTTTGCTGCTAGTTCTGTGCATTCAGGTTTTAACCGTGCTATCTAAATGAAAGACGAGGTTAGTTCAGTGAGGCACTCGCCACAGTGTTGGTTCACAGAGTAAAGCGTATGGCTCTTTGCTGCTAGTTCTAGTCATTCAGTTTTTAACCGTGGTACGTAAATGAAACAGGTTAATTCTGTGAGGAACTCGCCGCTGTGTTGTTTCACAGAGTAAAGCGTATGGCTCTTTGCTGCTAGTTCTGCGCATTCAGTTTTTTACCGTGCTACCTAAGTGAAACACGAGGTTAGTTCAGTGACGCCCTCGCCACTGTGTTGTTTCACAGAGTAAAGCGTACGGCTCTTTGCTGCTAGTTCTGCGCATTCAGGTTTTAACCGTGCTATCTAAGTGAAACAGGAGGTTAGTTCAGTGAGGCACTCGCCAAAGTGTTCCTTCACAGAGTGGAGTATGTAACAATTTGCTGCCTGTTCTGCGCATTCATTTCTTAAACGTGCTATCTAAAAGAAACGAGAGGTTAGTTCAATGAGGCACTCGCCAATGTGTTGTTTCCCAGAATAAAGCATATGGCTCTTTGCTGCTAGTTCTGCGCATTGACTTTTTAACCGTGCTACCTAAGTGAAACAAGAGGTTAGTTCAATAAGGCTCTCGCCACAGTGTTGGTTCACAGAGTGGAGTGTATAGCACCTTGCTGCCAGTTCTGCGCATTCAGTTCCTAACAGTGCTACCTAAATGAAACAAGAGGTTAGTTCAGTGAGGCACTCGCCAAAGTGTTCCTTCACAGAGTGGAGTATGTAGCATTTGCTGCCTGTCCTGCTCATTCAGTTCTTAACCGTGCTAACTAAAAGAAACGAGAGGTTAGTTCAATGAGGCACTCGCCACTGTGTTGTTTCCCGGAATAAAGCATATGGCTCTTTGCTGCTGGTTCTGCGCATTCAGTTTTTAACCGTGCTACCTAAATGAAACAAGAGGTTAGTTCAGTGAGGCACTCGCCACTGTTTTGTTTCACAGAGTAGAGCGTATGTCTCTTTGCTGCTAGTTCTGTGCATTCAGGTTTTAACCGTGCTATCTAAATGAAAGACGAGGTTAGTTCAGTGAGGCACTCGTCACTGTGTTGTTTCACAGAGTAAAGCGTATGGCTCTTTGCTGCTGGTTCTGCGCATTCAGTTTTTAACCGTGCTACCTAAATGAAACAAGAGGTTAGTTCAGTGAGGCCCTCGCCACTGTGTTGTTTCACAGAGTAAAGCGTATGGCTCTTTGCTGCTGGTTCTGCGCATTCAGTTTTTAACCGTGCTACCTAAGGGAAACAAGAGGTTAGTTCAATGAGGCACTCGCCACAGTGTTGGTTCACAGAGTGGAGTGTATAGCACGTTGATGCCTGTTCGGCGTATTCAGTTCCTAATAGTGCTACCTAAATGAAACAAGAGGTTAGATCAGTGAGGCACTCGCAACTGTGTTGTTTCACAGAGGAAAACGTAAGGCTCTTTGCTGCTAGTTCTAGGCATTCAGTTTTTAACCGTGCTACCTAAGTGAAACAAGAGGTTATTTCAATGAGGCACTCGTCACAGTGTTGATTCACAGAGTGGAGTATGTAGCACTTTGCTCCCTGTTCTTCGCATTCAGTTCTTAACGGCACTACCTAAATGAAACAAGAGGTTAGATCAATGAGGCACTCGCCACAGGGTTGGTTCACAGAGTGGAGTGTATAGCTCCTTGCTGCCCGTTCTGCGCATTCAATTCCTAGCATTGCTACCTTAATGAAACAAGAGGTTAGTTCAGTGAGGCACTCGCCACTGTGTTGTTTCACAGAGTAAAGCGTATGGCTCTTTGCTGCTAGTTCTGTGCATTGAGTTTTTAACCGTGCTATCTAAGGGAAACAAGAGGTTAGTTCATTGAGGCACTCGCCACAGTGTTGTTTCACAGAGTGGAGTGTATAGCACGTTGATGCCTGTTCTGCGCATTCAGTTCCTAACAGTGCTACCTAAATGAAACAAGAGGTTAGTTCAGTGAGGCACTCGCCACAGTGTTGTTTCACAGAGGAAAGCCTATGACTCTTTGCCGCTTGTTGTGCGCATTCAGGTTTTTACCGTGCTACCTAAATGAAACAAGAGGTTTGTTCATTGAGGCACTCGCCACAGTGTTGGTTCACAGAGTGGAGTGTATAGCACGCTGATGCCTGTTCTGCGCATTCAGTTCCTAACAGTGCTATCTAAATGAAACAAGAGGTTAGTTCAGTGAGGCACTCGCAACTGTGTTGTTTCACAGAGTAAAACATAAGGCTCTTTGCTGCTAGTTCTAGGCATTCAGTTTTTAACCGTGCTATGTAAATTAAACAAGAGGTTAGTTCAGTGAGGCCCTCGCCACTGTGTTGTTTCACAGAGTAAAGCGTATGGCTCTTTGCTGCTGGTTCTGCGCATTCAGTTTTTAACCGTGCTACCTAAGGGAAACAAGAGGTTAGTTCAATGAGGCACTCGCCACAGTGTTGGTTCACAGAGTGGAGTGTATAGCACGTTGATGCCTGTTCGGCGTATTCAGTTCCTAATAGTGCTACCTAAATGAAACAAGAGGTTAGATCAGTGAGGCACTCGCAACTGTGTTGTTTCACAGAGGAAAACGTAAGGCTCTTTGCTGCTAGTTCTAGGCATTCAGTTTTTAACCGTGCTACCTAAGTGAAACAAGAGGTTATTTCAATGAGGCACTCGTCACAGTGTTGATTCACAGAGTGGAGTATGTAGCACTTTGCTCCCTGTTCTTCGCATTCAGTTCTTAACGGCACTACCTAAATGAAACAAGAGGTTAGATCAATGAGGCACTCGCCACAGGGTTGGTTCACAGAGTGGAGTGTATAGCACCTTGCTGCCCGTTCTGCGCATTCAATTCCTAGCATTGCTACCTTAATGAAACAAGAGGTTAGTTCAGTGAGGCCCTTTCCACTGTGTTGTTTCACAGAGTAAAGCGTATGGCTCTTTGCTGCTTGTAATGCGTAATCACTTTTTAACCGTGCTACCTAAGGGAAAGAAGAGGTTAGTTCAATTAGGCCCTCGCCACTGTGTTGTTTCATAGAGTAATGCGTACGGGTCTTTGCTGCTCATTCTGAGCTTTCAGTTTTTTCCCGTGCTATCTAAGGGAAACAAGAGGTTAGTTCAATGAGGCCCTAGCCACTTTGTTGTTTCACAGAGTGGAGTATGTTGCATTTGCTGCCTGTCCTGCGCATTCAGTTCTTAACCGTGCTAACTAAAAGAAACGAGAGGTTAATTCAATGAGGCACTCGCCACTGTGTTGTTTCCCAGAATAAAGCATATGGCTCTTTGCTGCTAGTTCTGCGCATTGAGTTTTTAACCGTGCTACTTAAGTGAAAAAAGAGGTTAGTTCAATGAGGCACTCGCCACAGTGTTGGTTCACAGAGTGGAGTGTATAGCACCTTGCTGCCTGTTCTGCGCATTCAGTTCCAAACAGTGCTTCCTAAATGAAACAAGAGGTTAGTTCAGTGAGGCACTGGCCACAGTGTTGCTTCACAGAGGAAAGCCTATGACTCTTTGCCGCTTGTTGTGCGCATTCAGTTTTTAAGCGTGCTATGTAAATTAAACAGGAGGTTAGTTCAGTGAGGCACTCGCCACTGTGTTGTTTCACAGGGTAAAGCGTACGGCTCTTTGCTGCTCATTCTGCGCATTCAGTTTTTAACCGTGCTATCTAAGTGAAACAAGAGGTTAGTTCAGTGAGGCACTCGCAAGTGTGTTGTTTCACAGAGGAAAACGTAAGGCTCTTTGCTGCTAGTTCTAGGCATTCAGTTTTTAACCGAGCTACCTAATTGAAACAAGAGATTAGTTCAATGAGGCACTCGACAAAGTGTCCCATCACAGAGTGGAGTCTGTACCACTTTGCTCCCTGTACTTCGCATTCAGTTCTTAACAGCGCTACCTAAATGAAACAAGAGGGTAGTTCAGTGAGGCACTCGCCACTGTGTTGTTTCACAGAGTAAAGCGTATGGCTCTTTTCTGCTCATTCTGCACATTCAGTTTTTAACCGTGCTATCTAAGTGAAACAAGACGTTAGTTCATTGAGGCACTCGCCACAGTGTTGTTTCACAGAGTGGAGTGTATAGCACCTTGCTGCCTGTTTGCGCATTCAGTTCCTAACAGTGCTACCTAATTGAAACAAGAGGTTAGTTCAGTGAGGCACTCGCCACTGTGTTGTTTCACAGAGTAAAGCGTACGGCTCTTTGCTACTAGTTCTGTGCATTCAGGTTTTAACCGTGCTATATAAATGAAACAAGAGGTTAGTTCAGTGAAGCACTGGCCACTGTGTTTTTTCAGAGAGTAAAGCGTATGGCTCTTTGCACCTTGTTCTACGCTTTCAGTTTTTAACCGTGCTACCTAATTGAAACAAGAGCTTAGATCAATGAGGCACTCGCCACGGTGTTGGTTCACAGAGTGGAGTGTACAGCACGTTGATGCCTGTTCGGCGTATTCAGTTCCTAATAGTGCTACCTAAATGAAACAAGAGGTTAGATCAGTGAGGCACTCGCAACTGTGTTGTTTCACAGAGGAAAACGTAAGGCTCTTGGCTGCTAGTTATAGGCATTCAGTTTTTAACCGAGCTACCTAAAAGGAACAAGAGATTAGTTCAATGAGGCACTCGACAAAGTGTTCCATCACAGAGTGGAGTATGTACCACTTTGCTCCCTGTTCTTCGCATTCCGTTCTTAACAGCGCTACCTAAATGAAACAAGAGGGTAGTTCAGTGAGGCACTCGCCACTGTGTTGTTTCACAGAGTAAAGCGTATGGCTCTTTGCTGCTCATTCTGCGCATCAGTTTTTAACCGTGCTACCTAAGGGAAACAAGAGGTTTGTTCAATGAGGCCGTCTCCACTGTGTTGTTTCACAGAGTAAAGCTTACGGCTCTTTGCTGCTAGTTCTGCGCATTCAGTTTTTTACCGTGCTACCTAAGTGAAACAAGAGGTTAGTTCAGTGAGGCACTCGCCACTGTGTTGTTTCACAGAGTAAAGCGTATGGCTCTTTGCTGCTCATTCTGCGCATTCAGTTTTTAACCGTGCTATCTAAGTGAAACAAGAGGTTAGTACATTGAGGCACTCGCCACAGTGTTGTTTCACAGAGTGGAGTGTATAGCACCTTGCTGCCCGTTTGCGCATTCAATTCCTAGCATGTTACCTAAATGAAACAAGAGGTTAGTTCAGTGAGGCACTCGCCACTGTGTTGTTTCACAGAGTAAAGCGTATGGCTCTTTGATACTGGTTCTGCGCATTCAGTTTTTAACCGTGCTACCTAAATGAAACAAGAGGTTAGTTCAGTGAGGCACTCGCCACAGTGTTGTTTCACAGAGGAAAGCCTATGACTCTTTGCCGCTTGTTGTGCGCATTCAGGTTTTTACCGTGCTACCTAAATGAAACAAGAGGTTTGTTCATTGAGGCACTCGCCACAGTGTTGGTTCACAGAGTGGAGTGTATAGCACGCTGATGCCTGTTCTGCGCATTCAGTTCCTAACAGTGCTATCTAAATGAAACAAGAGGTTAGTTCAGTGAGGCACTCGCTACTGTGTTGTTTCACAGAGTAAAACATAAGGCTCTTTGCTGCTAGTTCTAGGCATTCAGTTTTTAACCGTGTTATCTAAATTAAACAAGAGGCTGGTTCAGTGAGGCACTCGTCACTGTGTTGTTTCACAGAGTAAAGCGTATGGCTCTTTGCTGCTGGTTCTGCGCATTCAGTTTTTAACCGTGCTACCTAAATGAAACAAGAGGTTAGTTCATTGAGGCACTCGCCACAGTGTTGTTTCACAGAGAGGAGTGTATAGCACCTTGCTGCCCGTTCTGCGCATTCAATTCCTAGCATTGCTACCTTAATGAAACAAGAGGTTAGTTCAGTGAGGCACTCGCCACTGTGTTGTTTCACAGAGTAAAGCGTATGGCTCTTTGCTGCTAGTTCTGTGCATTGAGTTTTTAACCGTGCTATCTAAGTGAAACAAGACGTTAGTTCATTGAGGCACTCGCCACAGTGTTGGTTCACAGAGAGGAGTGTATAGCACCTTGCTGCCTGTTCTGCGCATTCAGTTCCTAACAGTGCTACCTAAATGAAACAAGAGGTTAGTTCAGTGAGGCACTTCCCACTGTGTTGTTTCACAGAGTAAAACATAAGGCTCTTTGCTGCTAGTTCTAGGAATTCAGTTTTTCACCTTGCTAACTAATTGAAACAATAGGTTAGTTCAATGAGGCACTCGCCAAAGTGTTCCATCACAGAGTGGAGTATGTATCACTTTGCTCCCTGTTCTTCACATTCAGTTCTTAACAGCGCTACCCAAATGAAACAAGAGGTTAGTTCAGTGAGGCACTCGCCACTGTTTTGTTTCACAGAGTAAAGCGTATGTCTCTTTGCTGCTTGTTCTGCGCATTCAATTTTTAACCGTGCTACCTAAGGGAAACAAGAGGGTAGTTCAATGAGGCTCTCGCCACTGTTTTTTTCACAGAGTAAAGCGTACGGCTCTTTGCTGCTACTTCTGCGAAGTCAGGTTTTAACCGTGCTACCTAAATGAAACAAGAGGTTAGTTCAGTGAGGCACTCGCCAAAGTGTTCCTTCACAGAGTGGAGTATGTAGCATTTGCTGCCTGTCCTGCTCATTCAGTTCTTAACCGTGCTAACTAAAAGAAACGAGAGGTTAGTTCAATGAGGCACTCGCCACTGTGTTGTTTCCCAGAATAAAGCATATGGCTCTTTGCTGCTAGTTCTGCGCATTGAGTTTTTAACCGTGCTACCTAAGTGAAACAAGAGGTTAGTTCAATAAGGCTCTCGCCACAGTGTTGGTTCACAGAGTGGAGTGTATAGCACCTTGCTGCCATTTCTGCGCATTCAGTTCCTAACAGTGCTACCTAAATGAAACAAGAGGTTAGTTCAGTGAGGCACTCGCCACAGTGTTGTTTCACAGAGGAAAGCCTATGACTCTTTGCCGCTTGTTGTGCGCATTCAGGTTTTTACCGTGCTACCTAAATGAAACAAGAGGTTTGTTCATTGAGGCACTCGTCACAGTGTTGGTTCACAGAGTGGAGTGTATAGCACGTTGATGCCTGTTCTGCGCATTCAGTTCCTAACAGTGCTATCTAAATGAAACAAGAGGTTAGTTCACTGAGGCACTCGCTACTGTGTTGTTTCACAGAGTAAAACATAAGGCTCTTTGCTGCTAGTTCTAGGCATTCAGTTTTTAACCGTGCTACCTAAATGAAACAAGAGGTTAGTTCAGTGAGGCACTCGCTACTGTGTTGTTTCACAGAGTAAAACATAAGACTCTTTGCTGCTGGTTCTGCGCATTCAGTTTTTAACCGTGCAACCTAAATGAAACAAGAGGTTAGTTCAGTGAGGCACTCGCTACTGTGTTGTTTCACAGAGTAAAACATAAGACTCTTTGCTGCTAGTTCTAGGCATTCAGTTTTTGACCGTGCTACCTAAGTGAAACAAGAGGTTAGTTCAGTGAGGCACTCGCCAAAGTGTTTTTTCCTAGAGTAAATCGTATGGCTCTTTGCTGCTAGTTCTGTGCATTCAGGTTTTAACCGTGCTATCTAAATGAAAGACGAGGTTAGTTCAGTGAGGCACTCACCACTGTTTTGTTTCACAGAGTAAAGCGTATGGCTCTTTGCTGCTTGTTCTGCGCATTCTGTTTTTAACCGTGCTACCTAAGTGAAACAAGAGGTAATTTCAATGAGGCACTCATCACAGTGTTGATTCACAGAGTGGAGTGTATAGCACCTTGCTGCCCGTTCTGCGCATTCAATTCCTAGCATTGCTACCTAAATTAAACAAGAGGTTAGTTCATTGAGGCACTCGCCACTGTGTTGTTTCACAGAGTAAAACGTACGGCTCTTTCCTGGTAGTTTTTTCGCATTCAGTTTTTAACCGTGCTTCCTAAATGAAACAAGAGGTTAGTTCAGTGAGGCACTCGCCACAGTGTTGGTTCACAGAGTAAAGCGTATGGCTCTTTGCTGCTAGTTCTGCGCATTCAGTTTTTTACCGTGCTACCTAAGTGAAACAAGAGGTTAGTTCAGTGACGCCCTCTCCACTGTGTTGTTTCACAGAGTAAAGCGTACGGCTCTTTGCTGCTAGTTCTGCGCATTCAGGTTTTAACCGTGCTATCTAAGTGAAACAGGAGGTTAGTTCAGTGAGGCACTCGCCAAAGTGTTCCTTCACAGAGTGGAGTATGTAACAATTTGCTGCCTGTTCTGCGCATTCATTTCTTAACCGTGCTATCTAAAAGAAACGAGAGGTTAGTTCAATGAGACACTCGCCAATGTGTTGTTTCCCAGAATAAAGCATATGGCTCTTTGCTGCTAGTTCTGCGCATTGACTTTTTAACCGTGCTACCTAAGTGAAACAAGAGGTTAGTTCAATAAGGCTCTCGCCACCGTGTTGGTTCACAGAGTGGAGTGTATAGCACCTTGCTGCCAGTTCTGCGCATTCAGTTCCTAACAGTGCTACCTAAATGAAACAAGAGGTTAGTTCAGTGAGGCACTCGCCACAGTGTTTTTTCCTAGAGTAAATCGTATGGCTCTTTGCTGCTAGTTCTGTGCATTCAGGTTTTAACCGTGCTATCTAAATGAAAGACGAGGTTAGTTCAGTGAGGCACTCGCCACAGTGTTGGTTCACAGAGTAAAGCGTATGGCTCTTTGCTGCTAGTTCTAGTCATTCAGTTTTTAACCGTGGTACGTAAATGAAACAGGTTAATTCTGTGAGGAACTCGCCGCTGTGTTGTTTCACAGAGTAAAGCGTATGGCTCTTTGCTGCTAGTTCTGCGCATTCAGTTTTTTACCGTGCTACCTAAGTGAAACACGAGGTTAGTTCAGTGACGCCCTCGCCACTGTGTTGTTTCACAGAGTAAAGCGTACGGCTCTTTGCTGCTAGTTCTGCGCATTCAGGTTTTAACCGTGCTATCTAAGTGAAACAGGAGGTTAGTTCAGTGAGGCACTCGCCAAAGTGTTCCTTCACAGAGTGGAGTATGTAACAATTTGCTGCCTGTTCTGCGCATTCATTTCTTAAACGTGCTATCTAAAAGAAACGAGAGGTTAGTTCAATGAGGCACTCGCCAATGTGTTGTTTCCCAGAATAAAGCATATGGCTCTTTGCTGCTAGTTCTGCGCATTGACTTTTTAACCGTGCTACCTAAGTGAAACAAGAGGTTAGTTCAATAAGGCTCTCGCCACAGTGTTGGTTCACAGAGTGGAGTGTATAGCACCTTGCTGCCAGTTCTGCGCATTCAGTTCCTAACAGTGCTACCTAAATGAAACAAGAGGTTAGTTCAGTGAGGCACTCGCCAAAGTGTTCCTTCACAGAGTGGAGTATGTAGCATTTGCTGCCTGTCCTGCTCATTCAGTTCTTAACCGTGCTAACTAAAAGAAACGAGAGGTTAGTTCAATGAGGCACTCGCCACTGTGTTGTTTCCCAGAATAAAGCATATGGCTCTTTGCTGCTGGTTCTGCGCATTCAGTTTTTAACCGTGCTACCTAAATGAAACAAGAGGTTAGTTCAGTGAGGCACTCGCCACTGTTTTGTTTCACAGAGTAAAGCGTATGTCTCTTTGCTGCTAGTTCTGTGCATTCAGGTTTTAACCGTGCTATCTAAATGAAAGACGAGGTTAGTTCAGTGAGGCACTCGTCACTGTGTTGTTTCACAGAGTAAAGCGTATGGCTCTTTGCTGCTGGTTCTGCGCATTCAGTTTTTAACCGTGCTACCTAAATGAAACAAGAGGTTAGTTCAGTGAGGCCCTCGCCACTGTGTTGTTTCACAGAGTAAAGCGTATGGCTCTTTGCTGCTGGTTCTGCGCATTCAGTTTTTAACCGTGCTACCTAAGGGAAACAAGAGGTTAGTTCAATGAGGCACTCGCCACAGTGTTGGTTCACAGAGTGGAGTGTATAGCACGTTGATGCCTGTTCGGCGTATTCAGTTCCTAATAGTGCTACCTAAATGAAACAAGAGGTTAGATCAGTGAGGCACTCGCAACTGTGTTGTTTCACAGAGGAAAACGTAAGGCTCTTTGCTGCTAGTTCTAGGCATTCAGTTTTTAACCGTGCTACCTAAGTGAAACAAGAGGTTATTTCAATGAGGCACTCGTCACAGTGTTGATTCACAGAGTGGAGTATGTAGCACTTTGCTCCCTGTTCTTCGCATTCAGTTCTTAACGGCACTACCTAAATGAAACAAGAGGTTAGATCAATGAGGCACTCGCCACAGGGTTGGTTCACAGAGTGGAGTGTATAGCACCTTGCTGCCCGTTCTGCGCATTCAATTCCTAGCATTGCTACCTTAATGAAACAAGAGGTTAGTTCAGTGAGGCCCTTTCCACTGTGTTGTTTCACAGAGTAAAGCGTATGGCTCTTTGCTGCTTGTTCTGCGCATTCAATTTTTAACCGTGCTACCTAAGGGAAAGAAGAGGTTAGTTCAATTAGGCCCTCGCCACTGTGTTGTTTCATAGAGTAATGCGTACGGGTCTTTGCTGCTCATTCTGAGCTTTCAGTTTTTTCCCGTGCTATCTAAGGGAAACAAGAGGTTAGTTCAATGAGGCCCTAGCCACTTTGTTGTTTCACAGAGTGGAGTATGTTGCATTTGCTGCCTGTCCTGCGCATTCAGTTCTTAACCGTGCTAACTAAAAGAAACGAGAGGTTAATTCAATGAGGCACTCGCCACTGTGTTGTTTCCCAGAATAAAGCATATGGCTCTTTGCTGCTAGTTCTGCGCATTGAGTTTTTAACCGTGCTACTTAAGTGAAAAAAGAGGTTAGTTCAATGAGGCACTCGCCACAGTGTTGGTTCACAGAGTGGAGTGTATAGCACCTTGCTGCCTGTTCTGCGCATTCAGTTCCAAACAGTGCTTCCTAAATGAAACAAGAGGTTAGTTCAGTGAGGCACTGGCCACAGTGTTGCTTCACAGAGGAAAGCCTATGACTCTTTGCCGCTTGTTGTGCGCATTCAGTTTTTAAGCGTGCTATGTAAATTAAACAGGAGGTTAGTTCAGTGAGGCACTCGCCACTGTGTTGTTTCACAGGGTAAAGCGTACGGCTCTTTGCTGCTCATTCTGCGCATTCAGTTTTTAACCGTGCTATCTAAGTGAAACAAGAGGTTAGTTCAGTGAGGCACTCGCAAGTGTGTTGTTTCACAGAGGAAAACGTAAGGCTCTTTGCTGCTAGTTCTAGGCATTCAGTTTTTAACCGAGCTACCTAATTGAAACAAGAGATTAGTTCAATGAGGCACTCGACAAAGTGTCCCATCACAGAGTGGAGTCTGTACCACTTTGCTCCCTGTACTTCGCATTCAGTTCTTAACAGCGCTACCTAAATGAAACAAGAGGGTAGTTCAGTGAGGCACTCGCCACTGTGTTGTTTCACAGAGTAAAGCGTATGGCTCTTTTCTGCTCATTCTGCACATTCAGTTTTTAACCGTGCTATCTAAGTGAAACAAGACGTTAGTTCATTGAGGCACTCGCCACAGTGTTGTTTCACAGAGTGGAGTGTATAGCACCTTGCTGCCTGTTTGCGCATTCAGTTCCTAACAGTGCTACCTAATTGAAACAAGAGGTTAGTTCAGTGAGGCACTCGCCACTGTGTTGTTTCACAGAGTAAAGCGTACGGCTCTTTGCTACTAGTTCTGTGCATTCAGGTTTTAACCGTGCTATATAAATGAAACAAGAGGTTAGTTCAGTGAAGCACTGGCCACTGTGTTTTTTCAGAGAGTAAAGCGTATGGCTCTTTGCACCTTGTTCTACGCTTTCAGTTTTTAACCGTGCTACCTAATTGAAACAAGAGCTTAGATCAATGAGGCACTCGCCACGGTGTTGGTTCACAGAGTGGAGTGTACAGCACGTTGATGCCTGTTCGGCGTATTCAGTTCCTAATAGTGCTACCTAAATGAAACAAGAGGTTAGATCAGTGAGGCACTCGCAACTGTGTTGTTTCACAGAGGAAAACGTAAGGCTCTTGGCTGCTAGTTATAGGCATTCAGTTTTTAACCGAGCTACCTAAAAGGAACAAGAGATTAGTTCAATGAGGCACTCGACAAAGTGTTCCATCACAGAGTGGAGTATGTACCACTTTGCTCCCTGTTCTTCGCATTCCGTTCTTAACAGCGCTACCTAAATGAAACAAGAGGGTAGTTCAGTGAGGCACTCGCCACTGTGTTGTTTCACAGAGTAAAGCGTATGGCTCTTTGCTGCTCATTCTGCGCATCAGTTTTTAACCGTGCTACCTAAGGGAAACAAGAGGTTTGTTCAATGAGGCCGTCTCCACTGTGTTGTTTCACAGAGTAAAGCTTACGGCTCTTTGCTGCTAGTTCTGCGCATTCAGTTTTTTACCGTGCTACCTAAGTGAAACAAGAGGTTAGTTCAGTGAGGCACTCGCCACTGTGTTGTTTCACAGAGTAAAGCGTATGGCTCTTTGCTGCTCATTCTGCGCATTCAGTTTTTAACCGTGCTATCTAAGTGAAACAAGAGGTTAGTACATTGAGGCACTCGCCACAGTGTTGTTTCACAGAGTGGAGTGTATAGCACCTTGCTGCCCGTTTGCGCATTCAATTCCTAGCATGTTACCTAAATGAAACAAGAGGTTAGTTCAGTGAGGCACTCGCCACTGTGTTGTTTCACAGAGTAAAGCGTATGGCTCTTTGATACTGGTTCTGCGCATTCAGTTTTTAACCGTGCTACCTAAATGAAACAAGAGGTTAGTTCAGTGAGGCACTCGCCACAGTGTTGTTTCACAGAGGAAAGCCTATGACTCTTTGCCGCTTGTTGTGCGCATTCAGGTTTTTACCGTGCTACCTAAATGAAACAAGAGGTTTGTTCATTGAGGCACTCGCCACAGTGTTGGTTCACAGAGTGGAGTGTATAGCACGCTGATGCCTGTTCTGCGCATTCAGTTCCTAACAGTGCTATCTAAATGAAACAAGAGGTTAGTTCAGTGAGGCACTCGCTACTGTGTTGTTTCACAGAGTAAAACATAAGGCTCTTTGCTGCTAGTTCTAGGCATTCAGTTTTTAACCGTGTTATCTAAATTAAACAAGAGGCTGGTTCAGTGAGGCACTCGTCACTGTGTTGTTTCACAGAGTAAAGCGTATGGCTCTTTGCTGCTGGTTCTGCGCATTCAGTTTTTAACCGTGCTACCTAAATGAAACAAGAGGTTAGTTCATTGAGGCACTCGCCACAGTGTTGTTTCACAGAGAGGAGTGTATAGCACCTTGCTGCCCGTTCTGCGCATTCAATTCCTAGCATTGCTACCTTAATGAAACAAGAGGTTAGTTCAGTGAGGCACTCGCCACTGTGTTGTTTCACAGAGTAAAGCGTATGGCTCTTTGCTGCTAGTTCTGTGCATTGAGTTTTTAACCGTGCTATCTAAGTGAAACAAGACGTTAGTTCATTGAGGCACTCGCCACAGTGTTGGTTCACAGAGAGGAGTGTATAGCACCTTGCTGCCTGTTCTGCGCATTCAGTTCCTAACAGTGCTACCTAAATGAAACAAGAGGTTAGTTCAGTGAGGCACTTCCCACTGTGTTGTTTCACAGAGTAAAACATAAGGCTCTTTGCTGCTAGTTCTAGGAATTCAGTTTTTCACCTTGCTAACTAATTGAAACAATAGGTTAGTTCAATGAGGCACTCGCCAAAGTGTTCCATCACAGAGTGGAGTATGTATCACTTTGCTCCCTGTTCTTCACATTCAGTTCTTAACAGCGCTACCCAAATGAAACAAGAGGTTAGTTCAGTGAGGCACTCGCCACTGTTTTGTTTCACAGAGTAAAGCGTATGTCTCTTTGCTGCTTGTTCTGCGCATTCAATTTTTAACCGTGCTACCTAAGGGAAACAAGAGGGTAGTTCAATGAGGCTCTCGCCACTGTTTTTTTCACAGAGTAAAGCGTACGGCTCTTTGCTGCTACTTCTGCGAATTCAGGTTTTAACCGTGCTACCTAAATGAAACAAGAGGTTAGTTCAGTGAGGCACTCGCCAAAGTGTTCCTTCACAGAGTGGAGTATGTAGCATTTGCTGCCTGTCCTGCTCATTCAGTTCTTAACCGTGCTAACTAAAAGAAACGAGAGGTTAGTTCAATGAGGCACTCGCCACTGTGTTGTTTCCCAGAATAAAGCATATGGCTCTTTGCTGCTAGTTCTGCGCATTGAGTTTTTAACCGTGCTACCTAAGTGAAACAAGAGGTTAGTTCAATAAGGCTCTCGCCACAGTGTTGGTTCACAGAGTGGAGTGTATAGCACCTTGCTGCCATTTCTGCGCATTCAGTTCCTAACAGTGCTACCTAAATGAAACAAGAGGTTAGTTCAGTGAGGCACTCGCCACAGTGTTGTTTCACAGAGGAAAGCCTATGACTCTTTGCCGCTTGTTGTGCGCATTCAGGTTTTTACCGTGCTACCTAAATGAAACAAGAGGTTTGTTCATTGAGGCACTCGTCACAGTGTTGGTTCACAGAGTGGAGTGTATAGCACGTTGATGCCTGTTCTGCGCATTCAGTTCCTAACAGTGCTATCTAAATGAAACAAGAGGTTAGTTCACTGAGGCACTCGCTACTGTGTTGTTTCACAGAGTAAAACATAAGGCTCTTTGCTGCTAGTTCTAGGCATTCAGTTTTTAACCGTGCTACCTAAATGAAACAAGAGGTTAGTTCAGTGAGGCACTCGCTACTGTGTTGTTTCACAGAGTAAAACATAAGACTCTTTGCTGCTGGTTCTGCGCATTCAGTTTTTAACCGTGCAACCTAAATGAAACAAGAGGTTAGTTCAGTGAGGCACTCGCTACTGTGTTGTTTCACAGAGTAAAACATAAGACTCTTTGCTGCTAGTTCTAGGCATTCAGTTTTTGACCGTGCTACCTAAGTGAAACAAGAGGTTAGTTCAGTGAGGCACTCGCCAAAGTGTTTTTTCCTAGAGTAAATCGTATGGCTCTTTGCTGCTAGTTCTGTGCATTCAGGTTTTAACCGTGCTATCTAAATGAAAGACGAGGTTAGTTCAGTGAGGCACTCACCACTGTTTTGTTTCACAGAGTAAAGCGTATGGCTCTTTGCTGCTTGTTCTGCGCATTCTGTTTTTAACCGTGCTACCTAAGTGAAACAAGAGGTAATTTCAATGAGGCACTCATCACAGTGTTGATTCACAGAGTGGAGTGTATAGCACCTTGCTGCCCGTTCTGCGCATTCAATTCCTAGCATTGCTACCTAAATTAAACAAGAGGTTAGTTCATTGAGGCACTCGCCACTGTGTTGTTTCACAGAGTAAAACGTACGGCTCTTTCCTGGTAGTTTTTTCGCATTCAGTTTTTAACCGTGCTTCCTAAATGAAACAAGAGGTTAGTTCAGTGAGGCACTCGCCACAGTGTTGGTTCACAGAGTAAAGCGTATGGCTCTTTGCTGCTAGTTCTGCGCATTCAGTTTTTTACCGTGCTACCTAAGTGAAACAAGAGGTTAGTTCAGTGACGCCCTCTCCACTGTGTTGTTTCACAGAGTAAAGCGTACGGCTCTTTGCTGCTAGTTCTGCGCATTCAGGTTTTAACCGTGCTATCTAAGTGAAACAGGAGGTTAGTTCAGTGAGGCACTCGCCAAAGTGTTCCTTCACAGAGTGGAGTATGTAACAATTTGCTGCCTGTTCTGCGCATTCATTTCTTAACCGTGCTATCTAAAAGAAACGAGAGGTTAGTTCAATGAGACACTCGCCAATGTGTTGTTTCCCAGAATAAAGCATATGGCTCTTTGCTGCTAGTTCTGCGCATTGACTTTTTAACCGTGCTACCTAAGTGAAACAAGAGGTTAGTTCAATAAGGCTCTCGCCACCGTGTTGGTTCACAGAGTGGAGTGTATAGCACCTTGCTGCCAGTTCTGCGCATTCAGTTCCTAACAGTGCTACCTAAATGAAACAAGAGGTTAGTTCAGTGAGGCACTCGCCACAGTGTTTTTTCCTAGAGTAAATCGTATGGCTCTTTGCTGCTAGTTCTGTGCATTCAGGTTTTAACCGTGCTATCTAAATGAAAGACGAGGTTAGTTCAGTGAGGCACTCGCCACAGTGTTGGTTCACAGAGTAAAGCGTATGGCTCTTTGCTGCTAGTTCTAGTCATTCAGTTTTTAACCGTGGTACGTAAATGAAACAGGTTAATTCTGTGAGGAACTCGCCGCTGTGTTGTTTCACAGAGTAAAGCGTATGGCTCTTTGCTGCTAGTTCTGCGCATTCAGTTTTTTACCGTGCTACCTAAGTGAAACACGAGGTTAGTTCAGTGACGCCCTCGCCACTGTGTTGTTTCACAGAGTAAAGCGTACGGCTCTTTGCTGCTAGTTCTGCGCATTCAGGTTTTAACCGTGCTATCTAAGTGAAACAGGAGGTTAGTTCAGTGAGGCACTCGCCAAAGTGTTCCTTCACAGAGTGGAGTATGTAACAATTTGCTGCCTGTTCTGCGCATTCATTTCTTAAACGTGCTATCTAAAAGAAACGAGAGGTTAGTTCAATGAGGCACTCGCCAATGTGTTGTTTCCCAGAATAAAGCATATGGCTCTTTGCTGCTAGTTCTGCGCATTGACTTTTTAACCGTGCTACCTAAGTGAAACAAGAGGTTAGTTCAATAAGGCTCTCGCCACAGTGTTGGTTCACAGAGTGGAGTGTATAGCACCTTGCTGCCAGTTCTGCGCATTCAGTTCCTAACAGTGCTACCTAAATGAAACAAGAGGTTAGTTCAGTGAGGCACTCGCCAAAGTGTTCCTTCACAGAGTGGAGTATGTAGCATTTGCTGCCTGTCCTGCTCATTCAGTTCTTAACCGTGCTAACTAAAAGAAACGAGAGGTTAGTTCAATGAGGCACTCGCCACTGTGTTGTTTCCCGGAATAAAGCATATGGCTCTTTGCTGCTGGTTCTGCGCATTCAGTTTTTAACCGTGCTACCTAAATGAAACAAGAGGTTAGTTCAGTGAGGCACTCGCCACTGTTTTGTTTCACAGAGTAGAGCGTATGTCTCTTTGCTGCTAGTTCTGTGCATTCAGGTTTTAACCGTGCTATCTAAATGAAAGACGAGGTTAGTTCAGTGAGGCACTCGTCACTGTGTTGTTTCACAGAGTAAAGCGTATGGCTCTTTGCTGCTGGTTCTGCGCATTCAGTTTTTAACCGTGCTACCTAAATGAAACAAGAGGTTAGTTCAGTGAGGCCCTCGCCACTGTGTTGTTTCACAGAGTAAAGCGTATGGCTCTTTGCTGCTGGTTCTGCGCATTCAGTTTTTAACCGTGCTACCTAAGGGAAACAAGAGGTTAGTTCAATGAGGCACTCGCCACAGTGTTGGTTCACAGAGTGGAGTGTATAGCACGTTGATGCCTGTTCGGCGTATTCAGTTCCTAATAGTGCTACCTAAATGAAACAAGAGGTTAGATCAGTGAGGCACTCGCAACTGTGTTGTTTCACAGAGGAAAACGTAAGGCTCTTTGCTGCTAGTTCTAGGCATTCAGTTTTTAACCGTGCTACCTAAGTGAAACAAGAGGTTATTTCAATGAGGCACTCGTCACAGTGTTGATTCACAGAGTGGAGTATGTAGCACTTTGCTCCCTGTTCTTCGCATTCAGTTCTTAACGGCACTACCTAAATGAAACAAGAGGTTAGATCAATGAGGCACTCGCCACAGGGTTGGTTCACAGAGTGGAGTGTATAGCTCCTTGCTGCCCGTTCTGCGCATTCAATTCCTAGCATTGCTACCTTAATGAAACAAGAGGTTAGTTCAGTGAGGCACTCGCCACTGTGTTGTTTCACAGAGTAAAGCGTATGGCTCTTTGCTGCTAGTTCTGTGCATTGAGTTTTTAACCGTGCTATCTAAGGGAAACAAGAGGTTAGTTCATTGAGGCACTCGCCACAGTGTTGTTTCACAGAGTGGAGTGTATAGCACGTTGATGCCTGTTCTGCGCATTCAGTTCCTAACAGTGCTACCTAAATGAAACAAGAGGTTAGTTCAGTGAGGCACTCGCCACAGTGTTGTTTCACAGAGGAAAGCCTATGACTCTTTGCCGCTTGTTGTGCGCATTCAGGTTTTTACCGTGCTACCTAAATGAAACAAGAGGTTTGTTCATTGAGGCACTCGCCACAGTGTTGGTTCACAGAGTGGAGTGTATAGCACGCTGATGCCTGTTCTGCGCATTCAGTTCCTAACAGTGCTATCTAAATGAAACAAGAGGTTAGTTCAGTGAGGCACTCGCAACTGTGTTGTTTCACAGAGTAAAACATAAGGCTCTTTGCTGCTAGTTCTAGGCATTCAGTTTTTAACCGTGCTATGTAAATTAAACAAGAGGTTAGTTCAGTGAGGCCCTCGCCACTGTGTTGTTTCACAGAGTAAAGCGTATGGCTCTTTGCTGCTGGTTCTGCGCATTCAGTTTTTAACCGTGCTACCTAAGGGAAACAAGAGGTTAGTTCAATGAGGCACTCGCCACAGTGTTGGTTCACAGAGTGGAGTGTATAGCACGTTGATGCCTGTTCGGCGTATTCAGTTCCTAATAGTGCTACCTAAATGAAACAAGAGGTTAGATCAGTGAGGCACTCGCAACTGTGTTGTTTCACAGAGGAAAACGTAAGGCTCTTTGCTGCTAGTTCTAGGCATTCAGTTTTTAACCGTGCTACCTAAGTGAAACAAGAGGTTATTTCAATGAGGCACTCGTCACAGTGTTGATTCACAGAGTGGAGTATGTAGCACTTTGCTCCCTGTTCTTCGCATTCAGTTCTTAACGGCACTACCTAAATGAAACAAGAGGTTAGATCAATGAGGCACTCGCCACAGGGTTGGTTCACAGAGTGGAGTGTATAGCACCTTGCTGCCCGTTCTGCGCATTCAATTCCTAGCATTGCTACCTTAATGAAACAAGAGGTTAGTTCAGTGAGGCCCTTTCCACTGTGTTGTTTCACAGAGTAAAGCGTATGGCTCTTTGCTGCTTGTAATGCGTAATCACTTTTTAACCGTGCTACCTAAGGGAAAGAAGAGGTTAGTTCAATTAGGCCCTCGCCACTGTGTTGTTTCATAGAGTAATGCGTACGGGTCTTTGCTGCTCATTCTGAGCTTTCAGTTTTTTCCCGTGCTATCTAAGGGAAACAAGAGGTTAGTTCAATGAGGCCCTAGCCACTTTGTTGTTTCACAGAGTGGAGTATGTTGCATTTGCTGCCTGTCCTGCGCATTCAGTTCTTAACCGTGCTAACTAAAAGAAACGAGAGGTTAATTCAATGAGGCACTCGCCACTGTGTTGTTTCCCAGAATAAAGCATATGGCTCTTTGCTGCTAGTTCTGCGCATTGAGTTTTTAACCGTGCTACTTAAGTGAAAAAAGAGGTTAGTTCAATGAGGCACTCGCCACAGTGTTGGTTCACAGAGTGGAGTGTATAGCACCTTGCTGCCTGTTCTGCGCATTCAGTTCCAAACAGTGCTTCCTAAATGAAACAAGAGGTTAGTTCAGTGAGGCACTGGCCACAGTGTTGCTTCACAGAGGAAAGCCTATGACTCTTTGCCGCTTGTTGTGCGCATTCAGTTTTTAAGCGTGCTATGTAAATTAAACAGGAGGTTAGTTCAGTGAGGCACTCGCCACTGTGTTGTTTCACAGGGTAAAGCGTACGGCTCTTTGCTGCTCATTCTGCGCATTCAGTTTTTAACCGTGCTATCTAAGTGAAACAAGAGGTTAGTTCAGTGAGGCACTCGCAAGTGTGTTGTTTCACAGAGGAAAACGTAAGGCTCTTTGCTGCTAGTTCTAGGCATTCAGTTTTTAACCGAGCTACCTAATTGAAACAAGAGATTAGTTCAATGAGGCACTCGACAAAGTGTCCCATCACAGAGTGGAGTCTGTACCACTTTGCTCCCTGTACTTCGCATTCAGTTCTTAACAGCGCTACCTAAATGAAACAAGAGGGTAGTTCAGTGAGGCACTCGCCACTGTGTTGTTTCACAGAGTAAAGCGTATGGCTCTTTTCTGCTCATTCTGCACATTCAGTTTTTAACCGTGCTATCTAAGTGAAACAAGACGTTAGTTCATTGAGGCACTCGCCACAGTGTTGTTTCACAGAGTGGAGTGTATAGCACCTTGCTGCCTGTTTGCGCATTCAGTTCCTAACAGTGCTACCTAATTGAAACAAGAGGTTAGTTCAGTGAGGCACTCGCCACTGTGTTGTTTCACAGAGTAAAGCGTACGGCTCTTTGCTACTAGTTCTGTGCATTCAGGTTTTAACCGTGCTATATAAATGAAACAAGAGGTTAGTTCAGTGAAGCACTGGCCACTGTGTTTTTTCAGAGAGTAAAGCGTATGGCTCTTTGCACCTTGTTCTACGCTTTCAGTTTTTAACCGTGCTACCTAATTGAAACAAGAGCTTAGATCAATGAGGCACTCGCCACGGTGTTGGTTCACAGAGTGGAGTGTACAGCACGTTGATGCCTGTTCGGCGTATTCAGTTCCTAATAGTGCTACCTAAATGAAACAAGAGGTTAGATCAGTGAGGCACTCGCAACTGTGTTGTTTCACAGAGGAAAACGTAAGGCTCTTGGCTGCTAGTTATAGGCATTCAGTTTTTAACCGAGCTACCTAAAAGGAACAAGAGATTAGTTCAATGAGGCACTCGACAAAGTGTTCCATCACAGAGTGGAGTATGTACCACTTTGCTCCCTGTTCTTCGCATTCCGTTCTTAACAGCGCTACCTAAATGAAACAAGAGGGTAGTTCAGTGAGGCACTCGCCACTGTGTTGTTTCACAGAGTAAAGCGTATGGCTCTTTGCTGCTCATTCTGCGCATCAGTTTTTAACCGTGCTACCTAAGGGAAACAAGAGGTTTGTTCAATGAGGCCGTCTCCACTGTGTTGTTTCACAGAGTAAAGCTTACGGCTCTTTGCTGCTAGTTCTGCGCATTCAGTTTTTTACCGTGCTACCTAAGTGAAACAAGAGGTTAGTTCAGTGAGGCACTCGCCACTGTGTTGTTTCACAGAGTAAAGCGTATGGCTCTTTGCTGCTCATTCTGCGCATTCAGTTTTTAACCGTGCTATCTAAGTGAAACAAGAGGTTAGTACATTGAGGCACTCGCCACAGTGTTGTTTCACAGAGTGGAGTGTATAGCACCTTGCTGCCCGTTTGCGCATTCAATTCCTAGCATGTTACCTAAATGAAACAAGAGGTTAGTTCAGTGAGGCACTCGCCACTGTGTTGTTTCACAGAGTAAAGCGTATGGCTCTTTGATACTGGTTCTGCGCATTCAGTTTTTAACCGTGCTACCTAAATGAAACAAGAGGTTAGTTCAGTGAGGCACTCGCCACAGTGTTGTTTCACAGAGGAAAGCCTATGACTCTTTGCCGCTTGTTGTGCGCATTCAGGTTTTTACCGTGCTACCTAAATGAAACAAGAGGTTTGTTCATTGAGGCACTCGCCACAGTGTTGGTTCACAGAGTGGAGTGTATAGCACGCTGATGCCTGTTCTGCGCATTCAGTTCCTAACAGTGCTATCTAAATGAAACAAGAGGTTAGTTCAGTGAGGCACTCGCTACTGTGTTGTTTCACAGAGTAAAACATAAGGCTCTTTGCTGCTAGTTCTAGGCATTCAGTTTTTAACCGTGTTATCTAAATTAAACAAGAGGCTGGTTCAGTGAGGCACTCGTCACTGTGTTGTTTCACAGAGTAAAGCGTATGGCTCTTTGCTGCTGGTTCTGCGCATTCAGTTTTTAACCGTGCTACCTAAATGAAACAAGAGGTTAGTTCATTGAGGCACTCGCCACAGTGTTGTTTCACAGAGAGGAGTGTATAGCACCTTGCTGCCCGTTCTGCGCATTCAATTCCTAGCATTGCTACCTTAATGAAACAAGAGGTTAGTTCAGTGAGGCACTCGCCACTGTGTTGTTTCACAGAGTAAAGCGTATGGCTCTTTGCTGCTAGTTCTGTGCATTGAGTTTTTAACCGTGCTATCTAAGTGAAACAAGACGTTAGTTCATTGAGGCACTCGCCACAGTGTTGGTTCACAGAGAGGAGTGTATAGCACCTTGCTGCCTGTTCTGCGCATTCAGTTCCTAACAGTGCTACCTAAATGAAACAAGAGGTTAGTTCAGTGAGGCACTTCCCACTGTGTTGTTTCACAGAGTAAAACATAAGGCTCTTTGCTGCTAGTTCTAGGAATTCAGTTTTTCACCTTGCTAACTAATTGAAACAATAGGTTAGTTCAATGAGGCACTCGCCAAAGTGTTCCATCACAGAGTGGAGTATGTATCACTTTGCTCCCTGTTCTTCACATTCAGTTCTTAACAGCGCTACCCAAATGAAACAAGAGGTTAGTTCAGTGAGGCACTCGCCACTGTTTTGTTTCACAGAGTAAAGCGTATGTCTCTTTGCTGCTTGTTCTGCGCATTCAATTTTTAACCGTGCTACCTAAGGGAAACAAGAGGGTAGTTCAATGAGGCTCTCGCCACTGTTTTTTTCACAGAGTAAAGCGTACGGCTCTTTGCTGCTACTTCTGCGAAGTCAGGTTTTAACCGTGCTACCTAAATGAAACAAGAGGTTAGTTCAGTGAGGCACTCGCCAAAGTGTTCCTTCACAGAGTGGAGTATGTAGCATTTGCTGCCTGTCCTGCTCATTCAGTTCTTAACCGTGCTAACTAAAAGAAACGAGAGGTTAGTTCAATGAGGCACTCGCCACTGTGTTGTTTCCCAGAATAAAGCATATGGCTCTTTGCTGCTAGTTCTGCGCATTGAGTTTTTAACCGTGCTACCTAAGTGAAACAAGAGGTTAGTTCAATAAGGCTCTCGCCACAGTGTTGGTTCACAGAGTGGAGTGTATAGCACCTTGCTGCCATTTCTGCGCATTCAGTTCCTAACAGTGCTACCTAAATGAAACAAGAGGTTAGTTCAGTGAGGCACTCGCCACAGTGTTGTTTCACAGAGGAAAGCCTATGACTCTTTGCCGCTTGTTGTGCGCATTCAGGTTTTTACCGTGCTACCTAAATGAAACAAGAGGTTTGTTCATTGAGGCACTCGTCACAGTGTTGGTTCACAGAGTGGAGTGTATAGCACGTTGATGCCTGTTCTGCGCATTCAGTTCCTAACAGTGCTATCTAAATGAAACAAGAGGTTAGTTCACTGAGGCACTCGCTACTGTGTTGTTTCACAGAGTAAAACATAAGGCTCTTTGCTGCTAGTTCTAGGCATTCAGTTTTTAACCGTGCTACCTAAATGAAACAAGAGGTTAGTTCAGTGAGGCACTCGCTACTGTGTTGTTTCACAGAGTAAAACATAAGACTCTTTGCTGCTGGTTCTGCGCATTCAGTTTTTAACCGTGCAACCTAAATGAAACAAGAGGTTAGTTCAGTGAGGCACTCGCTACTGTGTTGTTTCACAGAGTAAAACATAAGACTCTTTGCTGCTAGTTCTAGGCATTCAGTTTTTGACCGTGCTACCTAAGTGAAACAAGAGGTTAGTTCAGTGAGGCACTCGCCAAAGTGTTTTTTCCTAGAGTAAATCGTATGGCTCTTTGCTGCTAGTTCTGTGCATTCAGGTTTTAACCGTGCTATCTAAATGAAAGACGAGGTTAGTTCAGTGAGGCACTCACCACTGTTTTGTTTCACAGAGTAAAGCGTATGGCTCTTTGCTGCTTGTTCTGCGCATTCTGTTTTTAACCGTGCTACCTAAGTGAAACAAGAGGTAATTTCAATGAGGCACTCATCACAGTGTTGATTCACAGAGTGGAGTGTATAGCACCTTGCTGCCCGTTCTGCGCATTCAATTCCTAGCATTGCTACCTAAATTAAACAAGAGGTTAGTTCATTGAGGCACTCGCCACTGTGTTGTTTCACAGAGTAAAACGTACGGCTCTTTCCTGGTAGTTTTTTCGCATTCAGTTTTTAACCGTGCTTCCTAAATGAAACAAGAGGTTAGTTCAGTGAGGCACTCGCCACAGTGTTGGTTCACAGAGTAAAGCGTATGGCTCTTTGCTGCTAGTTCTGCGCATTCAGTTTTTTACCGTGCTACCTAAGTGAAACAAGAGGTTAGTTCAGTGACGCCCTCTCCACTGTGTTGTTTCACAGAGTAAAGCGTACGGCTCTTTGCTGCTAGTTCTGCGCATTCAGGTTTTAACCGTGCTATCTAAGTGAAACAGGAGGTTAGTTCAGTGAGGCACTCGCCAAAGTGTTCCTTCACAGAGTGGAGTATGTAACAATTTGCTGCCTGTTCTGCGCATTCATTTCTTAACCGTGCTATCTAAAAGAAACGAGAGGTTAGTTCAATGAGACACTCGCCAATGTGTTGTTTCCCAGAATAAAGCATATGGCTCTTTGCTGCTAGTTCTGCGCATTGACTTTTTAACCGTGCTACCTAAGTGAAACAAGAGGTTAGTTCAATAAGGCTCTCGCCACCGTGTTGGTTCACAGAGTGGAGTGTATAGCACCTTGCTGCCAGTTCTGCGCATTCAGTTCCTAACAGTGCTACCTAAATGAAACAAGAGGTTAGTTCAGTGAGGCACTCGCCACAGTGTTTTTTCCTAGAGTAAATCGTATGGCTCTTTGCTGCTAGTTCTGTGCATTCAGGTTTTAACCGTGCTATCTAAATGAAAGACGAGGTTAGTTCAGTGAGGCACTCGCCACAGTGTTGGTTCACAGAGTAAAGCGTATGGCTCTTTGCTGCTAGTTCTAGTCATTCAGTTTTTAACCGTGGTACGTAAATGAAACAGGTTAATTCTGTGAGGAACTCGCCGCTGTGTTGTTTCACAGAGTAAAGCGTATGGCTCTTTGCTGCTAGTTCTGCGCATTCAGTTTTTTACCGTGCTACCTAAGTGAAACACGAGGTTAGTTCAGTGACGCCCTCGCCACTGTGTTGTTTCACAGAGTAAAGCGTACGGCTCTTTGCTGCTAGTTCTGCGCATTCAGGTTTTAACCGTGCTATCTAAGTGAAACAGGAGGTTAGTTCAGTGAGGCACTCGCCAAAGTGTTCCTTCACAGAGTGGAGTATGTAACAATTTGCTGCCTGTTCTGCGCATTCATTTCTTAAACGTGCTATCTAAAAGAAACGAGAGGTTAGTTCAATGAGGCACTCGCCAATGTGTTGTTTCCCAGAATAAAGCATATGGCTCTTTGCTGCTAGTTCTGCGCATTGACTTTTTAACCGTGCTACCTAAGTGAAACAAGAGGTTAGTTCAATAAGGCTCTCGCCACAGTGTTGGTTCACAGAGTGGAGTGTATAGCACCTTGCTGCCAGTTCTGCGCATTCAGTTCCTAACAGTGCTACCTAAATGAAACAAGAGGTTAGTTCAGTGAGGCACTCGCCAAAGTGTTCCTTCACAGAGTGGAGTATGTAGCATTTGCTGCCTGTCCTGCTCATTCAGTTCTTAACCGTGCTAACTAAAAGAAACGAGAGGTTAGTTCAATGAGGCACTCGCCACTGTGTTGTTTCCCAGAATAAAGCATATGGCTCTTTGCTGCTGGTTCTGCGCATTCAGTTTTTAACCGTGCTACCTAAATGAAACAAGAGGTTAGTTCAGTGAGGCACTCGCCACTGTTTTGTTTCACAGAGTAAAGCGTATGTCTCTTTGCTGCTAGTTCTGTGCATTCAGGTTTTAACCGTGCTATCTAAATGAAAGACGAGGTTAGTTCAGTGAGGCACTCGTCACTGTGTTGTTTCACAGAGTAAAGCGTATGGCTCTTTGCTGCTGGTTCTGCGCATTCAGTTTTTAACCGTGCTACCTAAATGAAACAAGAGGTTAGTTCAGTGAGGCCCTCGCCACTGTGTTGTTTCACAGAGTAAAGCGTATGGCTCTTTGCTGCTGGTTCTGCGCATTCAGTTTTTAACCGTGCTACCTAAGGGAAACAAGAGGTTAGTTCAATGAGGCACTCGCCACAGTGTTGGTTCACAGAGTGGAGTGTATAGCACGTTGATGCCTGTTCGGCGTATTCAGTTCCTAATAGTGCTACCTAAATGAAACAAGAGGTTAGATCAGTGAGGCACTCGCAACTGTGTTGTTTCACAGAGGAAAACGTAAGGCTCTTTGCTGCTAGTTCTAGGCATTCAGTTTTTAACCGTGCTACCTAAGTGAAACAAGAGGTTATTTCAATGAGGCACTCGTCACAGTGTTGATTCACAGAGTGGAGTATGTAGCACTTTGCTCCCTGTTCTTCGCATTCAGTTCTTAACGGCACTACCTAAATGAAACAAGAGGTTAGATCAATGAGGCACTCGCCACAGGGTTGGTTCACAGAGTGGAGTGTATAGCACCTTGCTGCCCGTTCTGCGCATTCAATTCCTAGCATTGCTACCTTAATGAAACAAGAGGTTAGTTCAGTGAGGCCCTTTCCACTGTGTTGTTTCACAGAGTAAAGCGTATGGCTCTTTGCTGCTCATTCTGCGCATTCAGTTTTTAACCGTGCTATCTAAGTGAAACAAGAGGTTAGTACATTGAGGCACTCGCCACAGTGTTGTTTCACAGAGTGGAGTGTATAGCACCTTGCTGCCCGTTTGCGCATTCAATTCCTAGCATGTTACCTAAATGAAACAAGAGGTTAGTTCAGTGAGGCACTCGCCACTGTGTTGTTTCACAGAGTAAAGCGTATGGCTCTTTGATACTGGTTCTGCGCATTCAGTTTTTAACCGTGCTACCTAAATGAAACAAGAGGTTAGTTCAGTGAGGCACTCGCCACAGTGTTGTTTCACAGAGGAAAGCCTATGACTCTTTGCCGCTTGTTGTGCGCATTCAGGTTTTTACCGTGCTACCTAAATGAAACAAGAGGTTTGTTCATTGAGGCACTCGCCACAGTGTTGGTTCACAGAGTGGAGTGTATAGCACGCTGATGCCTGTTCTGCGCATTCAGTTCCTAACAGTGCTATCTAAATGAAACAAGAGGTTAGTTCAGTGAGGCACTCGCTACTGTGTTGTTTCACAGAGTAAAACATAAGGCTCTTTGCTGCTAGTTCTAGGCATTCAGTTTTTAACCGTGTTATCTAAATTAAACAAGAGGCTGGTTCAGTGAGGCACTCGTCACTGTGTTGTTTCACAGAGTAAAGCGTATGGCTCTTTGCTGCTGGTTCTGCGCATTCAGTTTTTAACCGTGCTACCTAAATGAAACAAGAGGTTAGTTCATTGAGGCACTCGCCACAGTGTTGTTTCACAGAGAGGAGTGTATAGCACCTTGCTGCCCGTTCTGCGCATTCAATTCCTAGCATTGCTACCTTAATGAAACAAGAGGTTAGTTCAGTGAGGCACTCGCCACTGTGTTGTTTCACAGAGTAAAGCGTATGGCTCTTTGCTGCTAGTTCTGTGCATTGAGTTTTTAACCGTGCTATCTAAGTGAAACAAGACGTTAGTTCATTGAGGCACTCGCCACAGTGTTGGTTCACAGAGAGGAGTGTATAGCACCTTGCTGCCTGTTCTGCGCATTCAGTTCCTAACAGTGCTACCTAAATGAAACAAGAGGTTAGTTCAGTGAGGCACTTCCCACTGTGTTGTTTCACAGAGTAAAACATAAGGCTCTTTGCTGCTAGTTCTAGGAATTCAGTTTTTCACCTTGCTAACTAATTGAAACAATAGGTTAGTTCAATGAGGCACTCGCCAAAGTGTTCCATCACAGAGTGGAGTATGTATCACTTTGCTCCCTGTTCTTCACATTCAGTTCTTAACAGCGCTACCCAAATGAAACAAGAGGTTAGTTCAGTGAGGCACTCGCCACTGTTTTGTTTCACAGAGTAAAGCGTATGTCTCTTTGCTGCTTGTTCTGCGCATTCAATTTTTAACTGTGCTACCTAAGGGAAACAAGAGGGTAGTTCAATGAGGCTCTCGCCACTGTTTTTTTCACAGAGTAAAGCGTACGGCTCTTTGCTGCTACTTCTGCGAATTCAGGTTTTAACCGTGCTACCTAAATGAAACAAGAGGTTAGTTCAGTGAGGCACTCGCCAAAGTGTTCCTTCACAGAGTGGAGTATGTAGCATTTGCTGCCTGTCCTGCTCATTCAGTTCTTAACCGTGCTAACTAAAAGAAACGAGAGGTTAGTTCAATGAGGCACTCGCCACTGTGTTGTTTCCCAGAATAAAGCATATGGCTCTTTGCTGCTAGTTCTGCGCATTGAGTTTTTAACCGTGCTACCTAAGTGAAACAAGAGGTTAGTTCAATAAGGCTCTCGCCACAGTGTTGGTTCACAGAGTGGAGTGTATAGCACCTTGCTGCCATTTCTGCGCATTCAGTTCCTAACAGTGCTACCTAAATGAAACAAGAGGTTAGTTCAGTGAGGCACTCGCCACAGTGTTGTTTCACAGAGGAAAGCCTATGACTCTTTGCCGCTTGTTGTGCGCATTCAGGTTTTTACCGTGCTACCTAAATGAAACAAGAGGTTTGTTCATTGAGGCACTCGTCACAGTGTTGGTTCACAGAGTGGAGTGTATAGCACGTTGATGCCTGTTCTGCGCATTCAGTTCCTAACAGTGCTATCTAAATGAAACAAGAGGTTAGTTCACTGAGGCACTCGCTACTGTGTTGTTTCACAGAGTAAAACATAAGGCTCTTTGCTGCTAGTTCTAGGCATTCAGTTTTTAACCGTGCTACCTAAATGAAACAAGAGGTTAGTTCAGTGAGGCACTCGCTACTGTGTTGTTTCACAGAGTAAAACATAAGACTCTTTGCTGCTGGTTCTGCGCATTCAGTTTTTAACCGTGCAACCTAAATGAAACAAGAGGTTAGTTCAGTGAGGCACTCGCTACTGTGTTGTTTCACAGAGTAAAACATAAGACTCTTTGCTGCTAGTTCTAGGCATTCAGTTTTTGACCGTGCTACCTAAGTGAAACAAGAGGTTAGTTCAGTGAGGCACTCGCCAAAGTGTTTTTTCCTAGAGTAAATCGTATGGCTCTTTGCTGCTAGTTCTGTGCATTCAGGTTTTAACCGTGCTATCTAAATGAAAGACGAGGTTAGTTCAGTGAGGCACTCACCACTGTTTTGTTTCACAGAGTAAAGCGTATGGCTCTTTGCTGCTTGTTCTGCGCATTCTGTTTTTAACCGTGCTACCTAAGTGAAACAAGAGGTAATTTCAATGAGGCACTCATCACAGTGTTGATTCACAGAGTGGAGTGTATAGCACCTTGCTGCCCGTTCTGCGCATTCAATTCCTAGCATTGCTACCTAAATTAAACAAGAGGTTAGTTCATTGAGGCACTCGCCACTGTGTTGTTTCACAGAGTAAAACGTACGGCTCTTTCCTGGTAGTTTTTTCGCATTCAGTTTTTAACCGTGCTTCCTAAATGAAACAAGAGGTTAGTTCAGTGAGGCACTCGCCACAGTGTTGGTTCACAGAGTAAAGCGTATGGCTCTTTGCTGCTAGTTCTGCGCATTCAGTTTTTTACCGTGCTACCTAAGTGAAACAAGAGGTTAGTTCAGTGACGCCCTCTCCACTGTGTTGTTTCACAGAGTAAAGCGTACGGCTCTTTGCTGCTAGTTCTGCGCATTCAGGTTTTAACCGTGCTATCTAAGTGAAACAGGAGGTTAGTTCAGTGAGGCACTCGCCAAAGTGTTCCTTCACAGAGTGGAGTATGTAACAATTTGCTGCCTGTTCTGCGCATTCATTTCTTAACCGTGCTATCTAAAAGAAACGAGAGGTTAGTTCAATGAGACACTTGCCAATGTGTTGTTTCCCAGAATAAAGCATATGGCTCTTTGCTGCTAGTTCTGCGCATTGACTTTTTAACCGTGCTACCTAAGTGAAACAAGAGGTTAGTTCAATAAGGCTCTCGCCACCGTGTTGGTTCACAGAGTGGAGTGTATAGCACCTTGCTGCCAGTTCTGCGCATTCAGTTCCTAACAGTGCTACCTAAATGAAACAAGAGGTTAGTTCAGTGAGGCACTCGCCACAGTGTTTTTTCCTAGAGTAAATCGTATGGCTCTTTGCTGCTAGTTCTGTGCATTCAGGTTTTAACCGTGCTATCTAAATGAAAGACGAGGTTAGTTCAGTGAGGCACTCGCCACAGTGTTGGTTCACAGAGTAAAGCGTATGGCTCTTTGCTGCTAGTTCTAGTCATTCAGTTTTTAACCGTGGTACGTAAATGAAACAGGTTAATTCTGTGAGGAACTCGCCGCTGTGTTGTTTCACAGAGTAAAGCGTATGGCTCTTTGCTGCTAGTTCTGCGCATTCAGTTTTTTACCGTGCTACCTAAGTGAAACACGAGGTTAGTTCAGTGACGCCCTCGCCACTGTGTTGTTTCACAGAGTAAAGCGTACGGCTCTTTGCTGCTAGTTCTGCGCATTCAGGTTTTAACCGTGCTATCTAAGTGAAACAGGAGGTTAGTTCAGTGAGGCACTCGCCAAAGTGTTCCTTCACAGAGTGGAGTATGTAACAATTTGCTGCCTGTTCTGCGCATTCATTTCTTAAACGTGCTATCTAAAAGAAACGAGAGGTTAGTTCAATGAGGCACTCGCCAATGTGTTGTTTCCCAGAATAAAGCATATGGCTCTTTGCTGCTAGTTCTGCGCATTGACTTTTTAACCGTGCTACCTAAGTGAAACAAGAGGTTAGTTCAATAAGGCTCTCGCCACAGTGTTGGTTCACAGAGTGGAGTGTATAGCACCTTGCTGCCAGTTCTGCGCATTCAGTTCCTAACAGTGCTACCTAAATGAAACAAGAGGTTAGTTCAGTGAGGCACTCGCCAAAGTGTTCCTTCACAGAGTGGAGTATGTAGCATTTGCTGCCTGTCCTGCTCATTCAGTTCTTAACCGTGCTAACTAAAAGAAACGAGAGGTTAGTTCAATGAGGCACTCGCCACTGTGTTGTTTCCCAGAATAAAGCATATGGCTCTTTGCTGCTGGTTCTGCGCATTCAGTTTTTAACCGTGCTACCTAAATGAAACAAGAGGTTAGTTCAGTGAGGCACTCGCCACTGTTTTGTTTCACAGAGTAAAGCGTATGTCTCTTTGCTGCTAGTTCTGTGCATTCAGGTTTTAACCGTGCTATCTAAATGAAAGACGAGGTTAGTTCAGTGAGGCACTCGTCACTGTGTTGTTTCACAGAGTAAAGCGTATGGCTCTTTGCTGCTGGTTCTGCGCATTCAGTTTTTAACCGTGCTACCTAAATGAAACAAGAGGTTAGTTCAGTGAGGCCCTCGCCACTGTGTTGTTTCACAGAGTAAAGCGTATGGCTCTTTGCTGCTGGTTCTGCGCATTCAGTTTTTAACCGTGCTACCTAAGGGAAACAAGAGGTTAGTTCAATGAGGCACTCGCCACAGTGTTGGTTCACAAAGTGGAGTGTATAGCACGTTGATGCCTGTTCGGCGTATTCAGTTCCTAATAGTGCTACCTAAATGAAACAAGAGGTTAGATCAGTGAGGCACTCGCAACTGTGTTGTTTCACAGAGGAAAACGTAAGGCTCTTTGCTGCTAGTTCTAGGCATTCAGTTTTTAACCGTGCTACCTAAGGGAAACAAGAGGTTAGTTCAATGAGGCACTCGTCACAGTGTTGATTCACAGAGTGGAGTATGTAGCACTTTGCTCCCTGTTCTTCGCATTCAGTTCTTAACGGCACTACCTAAATGAAACAAGAGGTTAGATCAATGAGGCACTCGCCACAGGGTTGGTTCACAGAGTGGAGTGTATAGGTCCTTGCTGCCCGTTCTGCGCATTCAATTCCTAGCATTGCTACCTTAATGAAACAAGAGGTTAGTTCAGTGAGGCACTCGCCACTGTGTTGTTTCACAGAGTAAAGCGTATGGCTCTTTGCTGCTAGTTCTGTGCATTGAGTTTTTAACCGTGCTATCTAAGTGAAACAAGAGGTTAGTTCAGTGAGGCACTCGCCACTGTGTTGTTTCACAGAGTAAAGCGTATGGCTCTTTGCTGCTAGTTCTGTGCATTGAGTTTTTAACCGTGCTATCTAAGGGAAACAAGAGGTTAGTTCATTGAGGCACTCGCCACAGTGTTGTTTCACAGAGTGGAGTGTATAGCACGTTGATGCCTGTTCTGCGCATTCAGTTCCTAACAGTGCTACCTAAATGAAACAAGAGGTTAGTTCAGTGAGGCACTCGCCACAGTGTTGTTTCACAGAGGAAAGCCTATGACTCTTTGCCGCTTGTTGTGCGCATTCAGGTTTTTACCGTGCTACCTAAATGAAACAAGAGGTTTGTTCATTGAGGCACTCGCCACAGTGTTGGTTCACAGAGTGGAGTGTATAGCACGCTGATGCCTGTTCTGCGCATTCAGTTCCTAACAGTGCTATCTAAATGAAACAAGAGGTTAGTTCAGTGAGGCACTCGCAACTGTGTTGTTTCACAGAGTAAAACATAAGGCTCTTTGCTGCTAGTTCTAGGCATTCAGTTTTTAACCGTGCTATGTAAATTAAACAAGAGGTTAGTTCAGTGAGGCCCTCGCCACTGTGTTGTTTCACAGAGTAAAGCGTATGGCTCTTTGCTGCTGGTTCTGCGCATTCAGTTTTTAACCGTGCTACCTAAGGGAAACAAGAGGTTAGTTCAATGAGGCACTCGCCACAGTGTTGGTTCACAGAGTGGAGTGTATAGCACGTTGATGCCTGTTCGGCGTATTCAGTTCCTAATAGTGCTACCTAAATGAAACAAGAGGTTAGATCAGTGAGGCACTCGCAACTGTGTTGTTTCACAGAGGAAAACGTAAGGCTCTTTGCTGCTAGTTCTAGGCATTCAGTTTTTAACCGTGCTACCTAAGTGAAACAAGAGGTTATTTCAATGAGGCACTCGTCACAGTGTTGATTCACAGAGTGGAGTATGTAGCACTTTGCTCCCTGTTCTTCGCATTCAGTTCTTAACGGCACTACCTAAATGAAACAAGAGGTTAGATCAATGAGGCACTCGCCACAGGGTTGGTTCACAGAGTGGAGTGTATAGCACCTTGCTGCCCGTTCTGCGCATTCAATTCCTAGCATTGCTACCTTAATGAAACAAGAGGTTAGTTCAGTGAGGCCCTTTCCACTGTGTTGTTTCACAGAGTAAAGCGTATGGCTCTTTGCTGCTTGTAATGCGTAATCACTTTTTAACCGTGCTACCTAAGGGAAAGAAGAGGTTAGTTCAATTAGGCCCTCGCCACTGTGTTGTTTCATAGAGTAATGCGTACGGGTCTTTGCTGCTCATTCTGAGCTTTCAGTTTTTTCCCGTGCTATCTAAGGGAAACAAGAGGTTAGTTCAATGAGGCCCTAGCCACTTTGTTGTTTCACAGAGTGGAGTATGTTGCATTTGCTGCCTGTCCTGCGCATTCAGTTCTTAACCGTGCTAACTAAAAGAAACGAGAGGTTAATTCAATGAGGCACTCGCCACTGTGTTGTTTCCCAGAATAAAGCATATGGCTCTTTGCTGCTAGTTCTGCGCATTGAGTTTTTAACCGTGCTACTTAAGTGAAAAAAGAGGTTAGTTCAATGAGGCACTCGCCACAGTGTTGGTTCACAGAGTGGAGTGTATAGCACCTTGCTGCCTGTTCTGCGCATTCAGTTCCAAACAGTGCTTCCTAAATGAAACAAGAGGTTAGTTCAGTGAGGCACTGGCCACAGTGTTGCTTCACAGAGGAAAGCCTATGACTCTTTGCCGCTTGTTGTGCGCATTCAGTTTTTAAGCGTGCTATGTAAATTAAACAGGAGGTTAGTTCAGTGAGGCACTCGCCACTGTGTTGTTTCACAGGGTAAAGCGTACGGCTCTTTGCTGCTCATTCTGCGCATTCAGTTTTTAACCGTGCTATCTAAGTGAAACAAGAGGTTAGTTCAGTGAGGCACTCGCAAGTGTGTTGTTTCACAGAGGAAAACGTAAGGCTCTTTGCTGCTAGTTCTAGGCATTCAGTTTTTAACCGAGCTACCTAATTGAAACAAGAGATTAGTTCAATGAGGCACTCGACAAAGTGTCCCATCACAGAGTGGAGTCTGTACCACTTTGCTCCCTGTACTTCGCATTCAGTTCTTAACAGCGCTACCTAAATGAAACAAGAGGGTAGTTCAGTGAGGCACTCGCCACTGTGTTGTTTCACAGAGTAAAGCGTATGGCTCTTTTCTGCTCATTCTGCACATTCAGTTTTTAACCGTGCTATCTAAGTGAAACAAGACGTTAGTTCATTGAGGCACTCGCCACAGTGTTGTTTCACAGAGTGGAGTGTATAGCACCTTGCTGCCTGTTTGCGCATTCAGTTCCTAACAGTGCTACCTAATTGAAACAAGAGGTTAGTTCAGTGAGGCACTCGCCACTGTGTTGTTTCACAGAGTAAAGCGTACGGCTCTTTGCTACTAGTTCTGTGCATTCAGGTTTTAACCGTGCTATATAAATGAAACAAGAGGTTAGTTCAGTGAAGCACTGGCCACTGTGTTTTTTCAGAGAGTAAAGCGTATGGCTCTTTGCACCTTGTTCTACGCTTTCAGTTTTTAACCGTGCTACCTAATTGAAACAAGAGCTTAGATCAATGAGGCACTCGCCACGGTGTTGGTTCACAGAGTGGAGTGTACAGCACGTTGATGCCTGTTCGGCGTATTCAGTTCCTAATAGTGCTACCTAAATGAAACAAGAGGTTAGATCAGTGAGGCACTCGCAACTGTGTTGTTTCACAGAGGAAAACGTAAGGCTCTTGGCTGCTAGTTATAGGCATTCAGTTTTTAACCGAGCTACCTAAAAGGAACAAGAGATTAGTTCAATGAGGCACTCGACAAAGTGTTCCATCACAGAGTGGAGTATGTACCACTTTGCTCCCTGTTCTTCGCATTCCGTTCTTAACAGCGCTACCTAAATGAAACAAGAGGGTAGTTCAGTGAGGCACTCGCCACTGTGTTGTTTCACAGAGTAAAGCGTATGGCTCTTTGCTGCTCATTCTGCGCATCAGTTTTTAACCGTGCTACCTAAGGGAAACAAGAGGTTTGTTCAATGAGGCCGTCTCCACTGTGTTGTTTCACAGAGTAAAGCTTACGGCTCTTTGCTGCTAGTTCTGCGCATTCAGTTTTTTACCGTGCTACCTAAGTGAAACAAGAGGTTAGTTCAGTGAGGCACTCGCCACTGTGTTGTTTCACAGAGTAAAGCGTATGGCTCTTTGCTGCTCATTCTGCGCATTCAGTTTTTAACCGTGCTATCTAAGTGAAACAAGAGGTTAGTACATTGAGGCACTCGCCACAGTGTTGTTTCACAGAGTGGAGTGTATAGCACCTTGCTGCCCGTTTGCGCATTCAATTCCTAGCATGTTACCTAAATGAAACAAGAGGTTAGTTCAGTGAGGCACTCGCCACTGTGTTGTTTCACAGAGTAAAGCGTATGGCTCTTTGATACTGGTTCTGCGCATTCAGTTTTTAACCGTGCTACCTAAATGAAACAAGAGGTTAGTTCAGTGAGGCACTCGCCACAGTGTTGTTTCACAGAGGAAAGCCTATGACTCTTTGCCGCTTGTTGTGCGCATTCAGGTTTTTACCGTGCTACCTAAATGAAACAAGAGGTTTGTTCATTGAGGCACTCGCCACAGTGTTGGTTCACAGAGTGGAGTGTATAGCACGCTGATGCCTGTTCTGCGCATTCAGTTCCTAACAGTGCTATCTAAATGAAACAAGAGGTTAGTTCAGTGAGGCACTCGCTACTGTGTTGTTTCACAGAGTAAAACATAAGGCTCTTTGCTGCTAGTTCTAGGCATTCAGTTTTTAACCGTGTTATCTAAATTAAACAAGAGGCTGGTTCAGTGAGGCACTCGTCACTGTGTTGTTTCACAGAGTAAAGCGTATGGCTCTTTGCTGCTGGTTCTGCGCATTCAGTTTTTAACCGTGCTACCTAAATGAAACAAGAGGTTAGTTCATTGAGGCACTCGCCACAGTGTTGTTTCACAGAGAGGAGTGTATAGCACCTTGCTGCCCGTTCTGCGCATTCAATTCCTAGCATTGCTACCTTAATGAAACAAGAGGTTAGTTCAGTGAGGCACTCGCCACTGTGTTGTTTCACAGAGTAAAGCGTATGGCTCTTTGCTGCTAGTTCTGTGCATTGAGTTTTTAACCGTGCTATCTAAGTGAAACAAGACGTTAGTTCATTGAGGCACTCGCCACAGTGTTGGTTCACAGAGAGGAGTGTATAGCACCTTGCTGCCTGTTCTGCGCATTCAGTTCCTAACAGTGCTACCTAAATGAAACAAGAGGTTAGTTCAGTGAGGCACTTCCCACTGTGTTGTTTCACAGAGTAAAACATAAGGCTCTTTGCTGCTAGTTCTAGGAATTCAGTTTTTCACCTTGCTAACTAATTGAAACAATAGGTTAGTTCAATGAGGCACTCGCCAAAGTGTTCCATCACAGAGTGGAGTATGTATCACTTTGCTCCCTGTTCTTCACATTCAGTTCTTAACAGCGCTACCCAAATGAAACAAGAGGTTAGTTCAGTGAGGCACTCGCCACTGTTTTGTTTCACAGAGTAAAGCGTATGTCTCTTTGCTGCTTGTTCTGCGCATTCAATTTTTAACTGTGCTACCTAAGGGAAACAAGAGGGTAGTTCAATGAGGCTCTCGCCACTGTTTTTTTCACAGAGTAAAGCGTACGGCTCTTTGCTGCTACTTCTGCGAAGTCAGGTTTTAACCGTGCTACCTAAATGAAACAAGAGGTTAGTTCAGTGAGGCACTCGCCAAAGTGTTCCTTCACAGAGTGGAGTATGTAGCATTTGCTGCCTGTCCTGCTCATTCAGTTCTTAACCGTGCTAACTAAAAGAAACGAGAGGTTAGTTCAATGAGGCACTCGCCACTGTGTTGTTTCCCAGAATAAAGCATATGGCTCTTTGCTGCTAGTTCTGCGCATTGAGTTTTTAACCGTGCTACCTAAGTGAAACAAGAGGTTAGTTCAATAAGGCTCTCGCCACAGTGTTGGTTCACAGAGTGGAGTGTATAGCACCTTGCTGCCATTTCTGCGCATTCAGTTCCTAACAGTGCTACCTAAATGAAACAAGAGGTTAGTTCAGTGAGGCACTCGCCACAGTGTTGTTTCACAGAGGAAAGCCTATGACTCTTTGCCGCTTGTTGTGCGCATTCAGGTTTTTACCGTGCTACCTAAATGAAACAAGAGGTTTGTTCATTGAGGCACTCGTCACAGTGTTGGTTCACAGAGTGGAGTGTATAGCACGTTGATGCCTGTTCTGCGCATTCAGTTCCTAACAGTGCTATCTAAATGAAACAAGAGGTTAGTTCACTGAGGCACTCGCTACTGTGTTGTTTCACAGAGTAAAACATAAGGCTCTTTGCTGCTAGTTCTAGGCATTCAGTTTTTAACCGTGCTACCTAAATGAAACAAGAGGTTAGTTCAGTGAGGCACTCGCTACTGTGTTGTTTCACAGAGTAAAACATAAGACTCTTTGCTGCTGGTTCTGCGCATTCAGTTTTTAACCGTGCAACCTAAATGAAACAAGAGGTTAGTTCAGTGAGGCACTCGCTACTGTGTTGTTTCACAGAGTAAAACATAAGACTCTTTGCTGCTAGTTCTAGGCATTCAGTTTTTGACCGTGCTACCTAAGTGAAACAAGAGGTTAGTTCAGTGAGGCACTCGCCAAAGTGTTTTTTCCTAGAGTAAATCGTATGGCTCTTTGCTGCTAGTTCTGTGCATTCAGGTTTTAACCGTGCTATCTAAATGAAAGACGAGGTTAGTTCAGTGAGGCACTCACCACTGTTTTGTTTCACAGAGTAAAGCGTATGGCTCTTTGCTGCTTGTTCTGCGCATTCTGTTTTTAACCGTGCTACCTAAGTGAAACAAGAGGTAATTTCAATGAGGCACTCATCACAGTGTTGATTCACAGAGTGGAGTGTATAGCACCTTGCTGCCCGTTCTGCGCATTCAATTCCTAGCATTGCTACCTAAATTAAACAAGAGGTTAGTTCATTGAGGCACTCGCCACTGTGTTGTTTCACAGAGTAAAACGTACGGCTCTTTCCTGGTAGTTTTTTCGCATTCAGTTTTTAACCGTGCTTCCTAAATGAAACAAGAGGTTAGTTCAGTGAGGCACTCGCCACAGTGTTGGTTCACAGAGTAAAGCGTATGGCTCTTTGCTGCTAGTTCTGCGCATTCAGTTTTTTACCGTGCTACCTAAGTGAAACAAGAGGTTAGTTCAGTGACGCCCTCTCCACTGTGTTGTTTCACAGAGTAAAGCGTACGGCTCTTTGCTGCTAGTTCTGCGCATTCAGGTTTTAACCGTGCTATCTAAGTGAAACAGGAGGTTAGTTCAGTGAGGCACTCGCCAAAGTGTTCCTTCACAGAGTGGAGTATGTAACAATTTGCTGCCTGTTCTGCGCATTCATTTCTTAACCGTGCTATCTAAAAGAAACGAGAGGTTAGTTCAATGAGACACTCGCCAATGTGTTGTTTCCCAGAATAAAGCATATGGCTCTTTGCTGCTAGTTCTGCGCATTGACTTTTTAACCGTGCTACCTAAGTGAAACAAGAGGTTAGTTCAATAAGGCTCTCGCCACCGTGTTGGTTCACAGAGTGGAGTGTATAGCACCTTGCTGCCAGTTCTGCGCATTCAGTTCCTAACAGTGCTACCTAAATGAAACAAGAGGTTAGTTCAGTGAGGCACTCGCCACAGTGTTTTTTCCTAGAGTAAATCGTATGGCTCTTTGCTGCTAGTTCTGTGCATTCAGGTTTTAAACCGTGCTATCTAAATGAAAGACGAGGTTAGTTCAGTGAGGCACTCGCCACAGTGTTGGTTCACAGAGTAAAGCGTATGGCTCTTTGCTGCTAGTTCTAGTCATTCAGTTTTAAACCGTGGTACGTAAATGAAACAGGTTAGTTCTGTGAGGAACTCGCCGCTGTGTTGTTTCACAGAGTAAAGCGTATGGCTCTTTGCTGCTAGTTCTGCGCATTCAGTTTTTTACCGTGCTACCTAAGTGAAACACGAGGTTAGTTCAGTGACGCCCTCGCCACTGTGTTGTTTCACAGAGTAAAGCGTACGGCTCTTTGCTGCTAGTTCTGCGCATTCAGGTTTTAACCGTGCTATCTAAGTGAAACAGGAGGTTAGTTCAGTGAGGCACTCGCCAAAGTGTTCCTTCACAGAGTGGAGTATGTAACAATTTGCTGCCTGTTCTGCGCATTCATTTCTTAAACGTGCTATCTAAAAGAAACGAGAGGTTAGTTCAATGAGGCACTCGCCAATGTGTTGTTTCCCAGAATAAAGCATATGGCTCTTTGCTGCTAGTTCTGCGCATTGACTTTTTAACCGTGCTACCTAAGTGAAACAAGAGGTTAGTTCAATAAGGCTCTCGCCACAGTGTTGGTTCACAGAGTGGAGTGTATAGCACCTTGCTGCCAGTTCTGCGCATTCAGTTCCTAACAGTGCTACCTAAATGAAACAAGAGGTTAGTTCAGTGAGGCACTCGCCAAAGTGTTCCTTCACAGAGTGGAGTATGTAGCATTTGCTGCCTGTCCTGCTCATTCAGTTCTTAACCGTGCTAACTAAAAGAAACGAGAGGTTAGTTCAATGAGGCACTCGCCACTGTGTTTGTTTCCCAGAATAAAGCTATGGCTCTTTGCTGCTGGTTCTGCGCATTCAGTTTTTAACCGTGCTACCTAAATGAAACAAGAGGTTAGTTCAGTGAGGCACTCGCCACTGTTTTGTTTCACAGAGTAAAGCGTATGTCTCTTTGCTGCTAGTTCTGTGCATTCAGGTTTTAACCGTGCTATCTAAATGAAAGACGAGGCTAGTTCAGTGAGGGCACTCGTCACTGTGTTGTTTCACAGAGTAAAGCGTATGGCTCTTTGCTGCTGGTTCTGCGCATTCAGTTTTTAACCGTGCTACTAAATGAAACAAGAGGTTAGTTCAGTGAGGCCCTCGCCACTGTGTTGTTTCACAGAGTAAAGCGTATGGCTCTTTGCTGCTGGTTCTGCGCATTCAGTTTTTAACCGTGCTACCTAAGGGAAACAAGAGGTTAGTTCAATGAGGCACTCGCCACAGTGTTGGTTCACAGAGTGGAGTGTATAGCACGTTGATGCCTGTTCGGCGTATTCAGTTCCTAATAGTGCTACCTAAATGAAACAAGAGGTTAGATCAGTGAGGCACTCGCAACTGTGTTGTTTCACAGAGGAAAACGTAAGGCTCTTTGCTGCTAGTTCTAGGCATTCAGTTTTTAACCGTGCTACCTAAGTGAAACAAGAGGTTATTTCAATGAGGCACTCGTCACAGTGTTGATGTCACAGAGTGGCAGTATGTAGCACTTTGCTCCCTGTTCTCGCATTCAGTTCTTAACGGCACTCCTAAATGAAACAAGAGGTTAGATCAATGAGGCACTCGCCAACAGGGTTGGTTCACAGAGTGGAGTGTATAGCAACCTTCGCAGCCCGTTCTCGCGCATTCAATTCCTCAGCCATTGCTACCTTAATGAACATAGAGGTTAGTTCAGTGAGCGCCCTTTCCACTGTGTTGTTTCACAGAAGTAAAGCGTATGGCTCTATGCTGCTCATTCTGCGCATTCAGTTTAAACCGTGCTATCTAAGTGAAACAAGAGGTTAGTACATTGAGGCACTCGCCACAGTGTTGTTTCATAGAGTGGAGTGTATAGCACCTTGCTGCCCGTTTGCGCATTCAATTCCTAGCATGTTACCTAACTGAAACAAGAGGTTAGTTCAGTGAGGCACTCGCCCACTGTGTTGTTCTCACAGATTAAAGCGTATGGCTCTTTGATCCTGTTCTGCGCATTCAGTTTTTAACCGTGCTACCTAAATGAAACAAGAGGTTAGTTCAGTGAGGCACTCGCCACAGTGTTGTTTCACAGAGTAGTATGGCTCTTTGGCTTGTTGCGCATTCAGTTTTAACCGTGCTACCTAAATGAAACAAGAGGTTAGTTCAGTGAGGCACTCGCCACTGTGTTGTTTCACAGAGTAGTGTATAGCTCGCTGCCTGTTCTGCGCATTCAGTTTTTAACGTGCTATCTAAATGAAACAAGAGGTTAGTTCAGTGAGGCACTCGCCACAGTGTTGTTCACAGAGTAGTATAGGCTCTTGCTGCTGTTCTGCGCATTCAGTTTTAACCGTGCTTATCTAAATTAAACAAGAGGTGTTCAGTGAGGCACTCGCCACTGTGTTGTTCACAAGTAAAGTAAGGCTCTTTGCTGCTGTTCTGCGCATTCAGTTTTTAACCGTGCTACCTAAATGAAACAAGAGGTTAGTTCATTGAGGGCACTCGCCACAGTGTTGTTTCACAGAGAGGAGTGTATAGCACCTTGCTGCCCGTTCTGCGCATTCAATTCCTAGCATTGCTACCTTAATGAAACAAGAGGTTAGTTCAGTGAGGCACTCGCCACTGTGTTGTTTCACAGAGTAAAGCGTATGGCTCTTTGCTGCTTGTTCTGTGCATTGAGTTTTTAACCGTGCTATCTAAGTGAAACAAGACGTTAGTTCATGAGGCACTCGCCACAGTGTGGTTCACAGAGAGAGGTGTATAGCACCTTGCTGCCTGTTCTGCGCATTCAGTTCCTAACAGTGCTACCTAAATGAAACAAGAGGTTAAGTTCAGTGAGGCACTTCCCACTGTGTTGTTTCACAGAGTAAACATAAGGCTCTTTGCTGCTAGTTCTAGAATTCAGTTTTTCACCTTGCTAACTAATTGAAACAATAGGTTAGTTCAATGAGGCACTCGCCAAAGTGTTCCATCACAGAGTGGAGTATGTATCACTTTGCTCCCTGTTCTTCACATTCAGTTCTTAACAGCGCTACCCAAATGAAACAAGAGGTTAGTTCAGTGAGGCACTCGCCACTGTTTTGTTTCACAGAGTAAAGCGTATGTCTCTTTGCTGCTTGTTCTGCGCATTCAATTTTTAACTGTGCTACCTAAGGGAAACAAGAGGGTAGTTCAATGAGCGCTCTCGCCACTGTTTTTTCACAGAGTAAAGCGTACGGCTCTTTGCTGCTACTTCTGCGAATTCAGGTTTTAACCGTGCTACCTAAATGAAACAAGAGGTTAGTTCAGTGAGGCACTCGCCCAAGTGTTCCTTCACAGAGTGGAGTATGTAGCATTTGCTGCCTGTCCTGCTCATTCAGTTCTTAACCGTGCTAACTAAAAGAAACGAGAGGTTAGTTCAATGAGGCACTCGCCACTGTGTTGTTTCCCAGAATAAAGCATATGGCCTCTTTGCTGCTAGTTCTGCGCATTGAGTTTTTAACCGTGCTACCTAAGTGAAACAAGAGGTTAGTTCAATAAGGCTCTCGCCACAGTGTTGGTTCACAGAGTGGAGTGTATAGCACCTTGCGGCATTTCTGCGCATTCAGTTCCTAACAGTGCTACCTAAATGAAACAAGAGGTTAGTTCAGTGAGGCACTCGCCACAGTGTTGTTTCACAGAGGAAAGCCTATGACTCTTTGCCGCTTGTTGTGCGCATTCAGGTTTTTACCGTGCTACCTAATGAAACAAGAGGTTTGTTCATTGAGGCACTCGTCACAGTGTTGGTTCACAGAGTGGAGTGTATAGCACGTTGATGCCTGTTCTGCGCATTCAGTTCCTAACAGTGCTATCTAAATGAAACAGAGGTTAGTTCACTGAGGCACTCGCTACTGTGTTGTTTCACAGAGTAAAACATAAGGCTCTTTGCTGCTAGTTCTAGGCATTCGTTTTTAACCGTGCTACCTAAATGAAACAAGAGGTTAGTTCAGTGAGGCACTCGCTACTGTGTTGTTTCACAGAGTAAAACATAAGACTCTTTGCGCTGGTTCTGCGCATTCAGTTTTTAACCGTGCAACCTAAATGAAACAAGAGGTTAGTTCAGTGAGGCACTCGCTACTGTGTTGTTTCACAGAGTAAAACATAAGACTCTTTGCTGCTAGTTCTAGGCATTCAGTTTTTGACCGTGCTACCTAAGTGAAACAAGAGGTTAGTTCAGTGAGGCACTCGCCAAAGTGTTTTTTCCTAGAGTAAATCGTATGGCTCTTTGCTGCTAGTTCTGTGCATTCAGGTTTTAACCGTGCTATCTAAATGAAAGACGAGGTTAGTTCAGTGAGGCACTCACCACTGTTTTGTTTCACAGAGTAAGCGTATGGCTCTTTGCTGCTTGTTCTGCGCATTCTGTTTTTAACCGTGCTACCTAAGTGAAACAAGAGGTAATTTCAATGAGGCACTCATCACAGTGTTGATTCACAGAGTGGAGTGTATAGCACCTTGCTGCCCGTTCTGCGCATTCAATTCCTAGCATTGCTACCTAAATTAAACAAGAGGGTTAGTTCATTGAGGCACTCGCCACTGTGTTGTTTCACAGAGTAAAACGTACGGCTCTTTCCTGGTAGTTTTTTCGCATTCAGTTTTTAACCGTGCTTCCTAAATGAAACAAGAGGTTAGTTCAGTGAGGCACTCGCCACAGTGTTGGTTCACAGAGTAAAGCGTATGGCTCTTTGCTGCTAGTTCTGCGCATTCAGTTTTTACCGTGCTACCTAAGTGAAACAAGAGGTTAGTTCAGTGACGCCCTCTCCACTGTGTTGTTTCACAGAGTAAAGCGTACGGCTCTTTGCTGCTAGTTCTGCGCATTCAGGTTATAACCGTGCGATCTAAGTGAAACAGGAGGTTAGTTCAGTGAGGCACTCGCAAAGTGTTCCTTCACAGAGTGGAGTATGTAACAATTTGCTGCCTGTTCTGCGCATTCATTTCTTAACCGGTGCTATCTAAAAGAACGAGAGGTTAGTTCAATGAGACACTTGCCAATGTGTTGTTTCCAGAATAAAGCCATATGGCTCTTTGCTGCTAGTTCTGCGCATTGACTTTTTAACCGTGCTACCTAAGTGAAACAAGAGGTTAGTTCTATTAAGGCTCTCGCCACCGTGTTGGTTCACAGAGTGGAGTGTATAGCACCTTGCTGCCAGTTCTGCGCATCTCAGTTCCTAACAGTGCTACCTAAATGAAACAAGAGGTTAGTTCAGTGAGGCACCTCGCCACAGTGTTTTTTCCTAGAGTAAATCGTATGGCTCTTTGCTGCTAGTTCTGTGCATTCAGGTTTTAACCGTGCTATCTAAATGAAAGACGAGGTTAGTTCAGTGAGGCACTCGCCACAGTGTTGGTTCACAGAGTAAAGCGTATGGCTCTTTGCTGCTAGTTCTAGTCATTCAGTTTTTAACCGTGGTACGTATATGAAACCGGTCTAATTCTGTGAGGAACTCGCCGCTGTGTTGTTCACAGAGTAAAGCGTCTGGCTCTTTGCTGCTAGTTCTGCGCATTCAGTTTTTACCGTGCTACCTAAGTGAAACACGAGGTTAGTTCAGTGACGCCATCGCCACTGTGTTGTTTCACAGAGTAAACGTACGGCTCTTTGCTGCTAGTTCTGCGCATTCAGTTTTAACCGTGCGATCTAATGTGAAACAGGAGTTAGTTCAGTGAGGCACTCGCCAAAGTGTTCCTTCACAGAGTGGAGTATGTAACAATTTGCTGCTGTTCTGCGCATTCATTTCTTAAACGTGCTATCTAAAAGAAACAGAGGTAGTTCAATGAGGCACTCGCCAATGTGTGTTTCCAGAATAAAGCATATGGCTCTTTGCTGCTAGTTCTGCGCATTGACTTTTAACCGTGCTACCTAAGTGAAACAAGAGGTTAGTTCAATAAGGCTTCTCGCCACAGTGTTGTTCACAGAGTGGAGTGTATAGCACTTGCTGCCAGTTCTGCGCATTCATTCTAACAGTGCTACCTAAAAGAAACAAGAGGTTAGTTCATGAGGCACTCGCCAAGTGTTCCTTCACAGAGTGGATATGTAGCTTTGCTGCCTGTTCTGCTCATTGCAGTTCTTAACCGTGCAAACTAAAGAAACGAGAGGTAGTTCAATGAGGCACTCGCCACTGTGTTTGTTCCCAGAATAAAGCATATGCTCTTTGCTGCTGGTTCTGCGAATTCAGTTTTTAACCGTGCTACCTAATGAAACAAGAGGTTAGTTTTCAGTGAGGCACTCGCCACTGTTTTGTTTCACAGAGTAAAGCGTATGTCTCTTTGCTGCTAGTTCTGTGCATTCAGGTTTTAACCGTGCTATCTAAATGAAAAGACGAGTTAGTTCAGTGAGGCACTCGTCACTGTGTTGTTTCACAGAGTAAAGCGTATGGCTCTTTGCTGCTGGTTCTGCGCATTCAGTTTTAAACCGTGGCTACCTAAATGAAACAAGAGGTTAGTTCAGTGAGGCCCTCGCCACTGTGTTGTTTCACAGAGTAAAGCGTATGGCTCTTTGCTGCTGGTTCTGCGCATCAGTTTTTAACCGTGCTACCTAAGGGAAACAAGAGGTAGTTCAATGAGGCACTCGCCACAGTGTTGGTTCACAAAGTGGAGTGTATAGCACGTTGATGCCTGTTCGGCGTATTCAGTTCCTAATAGTGCTACCTAAATGAAACAAGGGTTAGATCAGTGAGGCACTCGCAACTGTGTTGTTTCACAGAGGAACCGTAAGGCTCTTGCTGCTAGTTCTAGGCATTCAGTTTTTAACCGTGCTACCTAAGGGAAACAAGAGGTTAGTTCAATGAGGCACTCGTCACAGTGTTGATTCACAGAGTGAGTTATGTAGCACTTGCTCCCTGTTCTTCGCATTCAGTTCTTAACGGCACTACCTAAATGAACAAGAGGTTAGATCAATGAGGCACTCGCCACAGGGGTTGGTTCACAGAGTGGAGTGTATAGGTCCTTGCTGCCCGTTCTGCGCATTCAATTCCTAGCATTGCTACCTTAATGAAACAAGAGGTTAGTTCAGTGAGGCACTCGCACTGTGTTGTTTCACAGAGTAAAGCGTATGGCTCTTTGCTGCTAGTTCTGTGCATTGAGTTTTTAACCGTGCTATCTAGTGAAACAAGAGGTTAGTTCATGAGGCACTCGCCACGTGTTGTTTCACAGAGTGGAGTGTATAGCTCTTGCTGCCCGTTCTGCGCATTCAATTTAATGCTACTAAATGAAACAAGAGGTTAGTTCATTGAGGCACTCGCCACTGTGTTGTTTCACGAGTAGTGTATACTCGTTGATGCCTGTTTTGCGCATTCAGTTTTTAACCGTGCTACCTAAATGAAACAAGAGGTTAGTTCAGTGAGGCACTCGCCACATGTTGGTTCACAGAGTGAAAGCGTATGACTCTTTGCCGCTGTTCTGCGCATTCAGTTTTTACCGTGCTACCTAAATGAAACAAGAGGTTAGTTCAGTTGAGGCACTCGCCACAGTGTTGTTTCACAGAGTAAAGCGTATGCTCGCTGATGCTGTTCTGCGCATTCAGTTTAACCGTGCTATCTAAAAAACAAGAGGTTAGTTCATTGAGGCACTCGCAACTGTGTTGTTTCACAGAGTATAGCACGTTGCTGCCTAGTTCTAGCGCATTCAGTTTCCTAACAGTGCTACCTAAATGAAACAAGAGGTTAGTTCAGTGAGGCACTCGCCACAGTGTTGTTTCACAGAGGAAAGCTGTGGCTCTTTGCCGCTGTTGTGCGCATTCAGTTTTTACCGTGCTACCTAAATGAAACAAGAGGTTTGTTCATTGAGGCACTCGCCACAGTGTTGGTTCACAGAGTGGAGTTTATAGCACGCTGATGCCTGTTCTGCGATTCAGTTCCTAACAGTGCTACTCTAAATGAAACAAGAGGTTAGATCAGTGAGGCACTCGCAACTGTGTTGTTTCACAGAGTAAACATAAGGCTCTTTGCTGCTAGTCTAGGCATTCAGTTTTTAACCGTGTACCTAAGTGAAACAAGAGGTTATTTCAATGAGGCACTCGTCACAGTGTTGATTCACAGAGTGGAGTATGTAGCACTTTGCTCCCTGTTCTTCGCATTCAGTTCTTAACGCACTACCTAAATGAAACAAGAGGTTAGATCAATGAGGCACTCGCCACAGGGTTGGTTCACAGAGTGGAGTGTATAGCACCTTGCTGCCCGTTCTGCGCATTCAATTCCTAGCATTGCTACCTTAATGAAACAAGAGGTTAGTTCAGTGAGGCCCTTTCCACTGTGTTGTTTCACAGAGTAAAGCGTATGGCTCTTTGCTGCTTGTAATGCGTAATCACTTTTTAACCGTGCTACCTAAGGGAAAGAAGAGGTTAGTTCAATTAGGCCCTCGCCACTGTGTTGTTTCACAGAGTAATGCGTACGGGTCTTTGCTGCTCATTCTGAGCTTTCAGTTTTTTCCCGTGCTACCTAAGGGAAACAAGAGGTTAGTTCAATGAGGCCCTAGCACTTTGTTGTTTCACAGAGTGGAGTATGTTGCATTTGCTGCCTGTCCTGCGCATTCAGTTCTTACCCGTCTAACTAAAAGAAACGAGAGGTTAATTCAATGAGGCACTCGCCACTGTGTTGTTTCCCAGAATAAAGCATATGGCTCTTTGCTGCTAGTTCTGCGCATTGAGTTTTTAACCGTGCTACTTAAGTGAAAAAGAGGTTAGTTCAATGAGGCACTCGCCACAGTGTTGGTTCACAGAGTGGAGTGTATAGCACCTTGCTGCCTGTTCTGCGCATTCAGTTCCAAAACAGTGCTTCCTAATGAAACAAGAGGGTTAGTTCAGTGAGGCACTGGCCACAGTGTTGCTTCACAGAGGAAAGCCTATGACTCTTTGCCGCTTGTTGTGCGCATTCAGTTTTTAAGCGTGCTATGTAAAATTAAACAGGAGGTTAGTTCAGTGAGGCACTCGCCACTGTGTTGTTTCACAGGGTAAAGCGTACGGCTCTTTGCTGCTCATTCTGCGCATTCAGTTTTTAGCCGTGCTATCTAAGTGAAACAAGAGGTTAGTTCAGTGAGGCACTCGCAAGTGTGTTGTTTCACAGAGGAAAACGTAAGGCTCTTTGCTGCTAGTTCTAGGCATTCAGTTTTTAACCGAGCTACCTAATTGAAACAAGAGATTAGTTCAATGAGGCACTCGACAAAGTGTCCCATCACAGAGTGGAGTCTGTACCACTTTGCTCCCTGTTCTTCGCATTCAGTTCTTAACAGCGCTACCTAAATGAAACAAGAGGGTAGTTCAGTGAGGCACTCGCCACTGTGTTGTTTCACAGAGTAAAGCGTACGGCTCTTTGCTACTAGTTCTGTGCATTCAGGTTTTAACCGTGCTATATAAATGAAACAAGAGGTTAGTTCAGTGAAGCACTGGCCACTGTGTTTTTTCAGAGAGTAAAGCGTATGGCTCTTTGCACCTTGTTCTACGCTTTCAGTTTTTAACCGTGCTACCTAATTGAAACAAGAGCTTAGATCAATGAGGCACTCGCCACGGTGTTGGTTCACAGAGTGGAGTGTACAGCACGTTGATGCCTGTTCGGCGTATTCAGTTCCTAATAGTGCTACCTAAATGAAACAAGAGGTTAGATCAGTGAGGCACTCGCAACTGTGTTGTTTCACAGAGGAAAACGTAAGGCTCTTGGCTGCTAGTTATAGGCATTCAGTTTTTAACCGAGCTACCTAAAAGGAACAAGAGATTAGTTCAATGAGGCACTCGACAAAGTGTTCCATCACAGAGTGGAGTATGTACCACTTTGCTCCCTGTTCTTCGCATTCCGTTCTTAACAGCGCTACCTAAATGAAAACAAGAGGGTATTTCAGTGAGGCACTCGCCACTGTGTTGTTTCACAGAGTAAAGCGTATGGCTCTTTGCTGCTCATTCTGCGCATCAGTTTTTAACCGTGCTACCTAAGGGAAACAAGAGGTTTGTTCAATGAGGCCGTCTCCACTGTGTTGTTTCACAGAGTAAAGCGTACGGCTCTTTGCTGCTAGTTCTGCGCATTCAGTTTTTTACCGTGCTACCTAAGTGAAACAAGAGGTTAGTTCAGTGAGGCACTCGCCACTGTGTTGTTTCACAGAGTAAAGCGTATGGCTCTTTGCTGCTCATTCTGCGCATTCAGTTTTTAACCGTGCTATCTAAGTGAAACAAGAGGTTAGTACATTGAGGCACTCGCCACAGTGTTGTTTCACAGAGTGGAGTGTATAGCACCTTGCTGCCCGTTTGCGCATTCAATTCCTAGCATGTTACCTAAATGAAACAAGAGGTTAGTTCAGTGAGGCACTCGCCACTGTGTTGTTTCACAGAGTAAAGCGTATGGCTCTTTGATACTGGTTCTGCGCATTCAGTTTTTAACCGTGCTACCTAAATGAAACAAGAGGTTAGTTCAGTGAGGCACTCGCCACAGTGTTGTTTCACAGAGGAAAGCCTATGACTCTTTGCCGCTTGTTGTGCGCATTCAGGTTTTTACCGTGCTACCTAAATGAAACAAGAGGTTTGTTCATTGAGGCACTCGCCACAGTGTTGGTTCACAGAGTGGAGTGTATAGCACGCTGATGCCTGTTCTGCGCATTCAGTTCCTAACAGTGCTATCTAAATGAAACAAGACGTTAGTTCAGTGAGGCACTCGCTACTGTGTTGTTTCACAGAGTAAAACATAAGGCTCTTTGCTGCTAGTTCTAGGCATTCAGTTTTTAACCGTGTTATCTAAATTAAACAAGAGGCTGGTTCAGTGAGGCACTCGTCACTGTGTTGTTTCACAGAGTAAAGCGTATGGCTCTTTGCTGCTGGTTCTGCGCATTCAGTTTTTAACCGTGCTACCTAAATGAAACAAGAGGTTAGTTCATTGAGGCACTCGCCACAGTGTTGTTTCACAGAGAGGAGTGTATAGCACCTTGCTGCCCGTTCTGCGCATTCAATTCCTAGCATTGCTACCTTAATGAAACAAGAGGTTAGTTCAGTGAGGCACTCGCCACTGTGTTGTTTCACAGAGTAAAGCGTATGGCTCTTTGCTGCTAGTTCTGTGCATTGAGTTTTTAACCGTGCTATCTAAGTGAAACAAGACGGTTACGTCATTGAGGCACTCGCCACAGTGTTGGTTCACAGAGAGGAGTGTATAGCACCTTGCTGCCTGTTCTGCGCATTCAGTTCCTAACAGTGCTACCTAAATGAAACAAGAGGTTAGTTCAGTGAGGCACTTCCCACTGTGTTGTTTCACAGAGTAAAACATAAGGCTCTTTGCTGCTAGTTCTAGGAATTCAGTTTTTCACCTTGCTAACTAATTGAAACAATAGGTTAGTTCAATGAGGCACTCGCCAAAGTGTTCCATCACAGAGTGGAGTATGTATCACTTTGCTCCCTGTTCTTCACATTCAGTTCTTAACAGCGCTACCCAAATGAAACAAGAGGTTAGTTCAGTGAGGCACTCGCCACTGTTTTGTTTCACAGAGTAAAGCGTATGTCTCTTTGCTGCTTGTTCTGCGCATTCAATTTTTAACCGTGCTACCTAAGGGAAACAAGAGGGTAGTTCAATGAGGCTCTCGCCACTGTTTTTTTTCACAGAGTAAAGCGTACGGCTCTTTGCTGCTACTTCTGCGCATTCAGGTTTTAACCGTGCTACCTAAATGAAACAAGAGGTTAGTTCAGTGAGGCACTCGCCAAAGTGTTCCTTCACAGAGTGGAGTATGTAGCATTTGCTGCCTGTCCTGCTCATTCAGTTCTTAACCGTGCTAACTAAAAGAAACGAGAGGTTAGTTCAATGAGGCACTCGCCACTGTGTTGTTTCCCAGAATAAAGCATATGGCTCTTTGCTGCTAGTTCTGCGCATTGAGTTTTTAACCGTGCTACCTAAGTGAAACAAGAGGTTAGTTCAATAAGGCTCTCGCCACAGTGTTGGTTCACAGAGTGGAGTGTATAGCACCTTGCTGCCATTTCTGCGCATTCAGTTCCTAACAGTGCTACCTAAATGAAACAAGAGGTTAGTTCAGTGAGGCACTCGCCACAGTGTTGTTTCACAGAGGAAAGCCTATGACTCTTTGCCGCTTGTTGTGCGCATTCAGGTTTTTACCGTGCTACCTAAATGAAACAAGAGGTTTGTTCATTGAGGCACTCGTCACAGTGTTGGTTCACAGAGTGGAGTGTATAGCACGCTGATGCCTGTTCTGCGCATTCAGTTCCTAACAGTGCTATCTAAATGAAACAAGAGGTTAGTTCACTGAGGCACTCGCTACTGTGTTGTTTCACAGAGTAAAACATAAGGCTCTTTGCTGCTAGTTCTAGGCATTCAGTTTTTAACCGTGCTACCTAAATGAAACAAGAGGTTAGTTCAGTGAGGCACTCGCTACTGTGTTGTTTCACAGAGTAAACATAAGACTCTTTGCTGCTGGTTCTGCGCATTCAGTTTTTAAACCGTGCAACCTAAATGAAACAAGAGGTTAGTTCAGTGAGGCACTCGCTACTGTGTTGTTTCACAGAGTAAAACATAAGACTCTTTGCTGCTAGTTCTAGGCATTCAGTTTTTGACCGTGCTACCTAAGTGAAACAAGAGGTTAGTTCAGTGAGGCACTCGCCAAAGTGTTTTTTCCTAGAGTAAATCGTATGGCTCTTTGCTGCTAGATCTGTGCATTCAGGTTTTAACCGTGCTATCTAAATGAAAGACGAGGTTAGTTCAGTGAGGCACTCACCACTGTTTTGTTTCACAGAGTAAAGCGTATGGCTCTTTGCTGCTTGTTCTGCGCATTCTGTTTTTAACCGTGCTACCTAAGTGAAACAAGAGGTAATTTCAATGAGGCACTCATCACAGTGTTGATTCACAGAGTGGAGTGTATAGCACCTTGCTGCCCGTTCTGCGCATTCAATTCCTAGCATTGCTACCTAAATGAAACAAGAGGATAGTTCATTGAGGCACTCGCCACTGTGTTGTTTCACAGAGTAAAACGTACGGCTCTTTGCTGGTAGTTTTTTCGCATTCAGTTTTTAACCGTGCTTCCTAAATGAAACAAGAGGTTAGTTCAGTGAGGCACTCGCCACAGTGTTGGTTCACAGAGTAAAGCGTATGGCTCTTTGCTGCTAGTTCTGCGCATTCAGTTTTTTACCGTGCTACCTAAGCGAAACAAGAGGTTAGTTCAGTGACGCCCTCTCCACTGTGTTGTTTCACAGAGTAAAGCGTACGGCTCTTTGCTGCTAGTTCTGCGCATTCAGGTTTTAACCGTGCTATCTAAGTGAAACAGGAGGTTAGTTCAGTGAGGCACTCGCCAAAGTGTTCCTTCACAGAGTGGAGTATGTAACAATTTGCTGCCTGTTCTGCGCATTCATTTCTTAACCGTGCTATCTAAAAGAAACGAGAGGTTAGTTCAATGAGACACTCGCCAATGTGTTGTTTCCCAGAATAAAGCATATGGCTCTTTGCTGCTAGTTCTGCGCATTGACTTTTTAACCGTGCTACCTAAGTGAAACAAGAGGTTAGTTCAATAAGGCTCTCGCCACCGTGTTGGTTCACAGAGTGGAGTGTATAGCACCTTGCTGCCAGTTCTGCGCATTCAGTTCCTAACAGTGCTACCTAAATGAAACAAGAGGTTAGTTCAGTGAGGCACTCGCCACAGTGTTTTTTCCTAGAGTAAATCGTATGGCTCTTTGCTGCCAGTTCTGTGCATTCAGGTTTTAACCGTGCTATCTAAATGAAGACGAGGTTAGTTCAGTGAGGCACTCGCCACAGTGTTGGTTCACAGAGTAAAGCGTATGGCTCTTTGCTGCTAGTTCTAGTCATTCAGTTTTTAACCGTGGTACGTAAATGAAACAGGTTAATTCTGTGAGGAACTCGCCGCTGTGTTGTTTCACAGAGTAAAGCGTATGGCTCTTTGCTGCTAGTTCTGCGCATTCAGTTTTTTTACCGTGCTACCTAAGTGAAACACGAGGTTAGTTCAGTGACGCCCTCGCCACTGTGTTGTTTCACAGAGTAAAGCGTACGGCTCTTTGCTGCTAGTTCTGCGCATTCAGGTTTTAACCGTGCTATCTAAGTGAAACAGGAGGTTAGTTCAGTGAGGCACTCGCCAAAGTGTTCCTTCACAGAGGTGGAGTATGTAACAATTTGCTGCCTGTTCTGCTCGCATTCATTTCTTAAACGTGCTATCTAAAAGAAACGAGAGGTTAGTTCAATGAGGCACTCGCCAATGTGTTGTTTCCCAGAATAAAGCATATGGCTCTTTGCTGCTAGTTCTGCGCATTGACTTTTTAACCGTGCTACCTAAGTGAAACAAGAGGTTAGTTCAATAAGGCTCTCGCCACAGTGTTGGTTCACAGAGTGGAGTGTATAGCACCTTTGCTGCCAGTTCTGCGCATTCAGTTCCTAACAGTGCTACCTAAATGAAACAAGAGGTTAGTTCAGTGAGGCACTCGCCACAGTGTTGTTTCACAGAGGAAAGCCTATGACTCTTTGCCGCTTGTTGTGCGCATTCAGGTTTTTACCGTGCTACTTAAATGAAACAAGAGGTTTGTTCATTGAGGCAACTCGCCACAGTGTTGGTTCACAGAGTGGAGTGTATAGCACGTTGACGCCTGTTCCTGCGGCATTCAGTTCCTAACAGGCTATCTAAATGAAACAAGAGGTTAGTTCAGTGAGGCACTCGCTACTGTGTTGTTTCACAGAGTAAAACATAAGGTCCTTTGCTGCTAGTTCTAGGCATTCAGTTTTTAACCGTGCTATGTAAATTAAACAAGTGGCTGGTTCAGTGAGGTACTCGTCACTGTGTTGTTTCACAGAGTAAAGCGTATGGCTCTTTGCTGCTGGTTCTGCGCATTCAGTTTTTTAACCGTGCTACCTAAATGAAACAAGAGGTTAGTTCAGTGAGGCCCTCGCCACTGTGTTGTTTCACAGAATAAAGCGTATGGCTCTTTGCTGCTGGTTCTGCGCATTCAGTTTTTAACCGTGCTATCCTAAGAAACGAGGTTAGTTCAATGAGGCACTCGCCACAGTGTTGGTTCACAGAGTGGAGTATAGCACTTGATGCCTGTTCGCGTATTCAGTTCCTATATGCTACCTAAATGAAACAGGTTAGATCAGTGAGGAACTCGCAACTGTGTTGTTTCACAGAGAAAACGTAAGGCTCTTTGCTGCTAGTTCTAGCGCATTCAGTTTTTTAACCGTGCTACCTAAGTGAAACAAGAGGTTATTCAGTGAGGCCACTCGTCACAGTGTTGATTCACAAGTAGTATGTAGGCACTTTGCTCCTAGTTCTTCGCATTCAGTTCTTAACGCACTACCTAAATGAAACAAGAGGTTAGATCAATGAGGCACTCGCCACAGGTTGGTTCACAGAGTGGAGTGTATAGCAATTGCTGCCTGTTCTGCGCATTCAATTCTAGCATTGCTACCTAAAAGAAACAAGAGTTAGTTCAATGAGGCACTCGCCACTGTGTTGTT